>JANVCI010088889.1:0-17674 GCA_026413465.1 Trichosia splendens | reverse complement strand
TAAATATGAGGTTATGTATTTTGTTTTGAGTGCGCACTATTTTATGATCGATGTAATGGATTCCTGTCATTAGTTTCCAACGGTAGTGTCCTATAACCGTCACTGTTGAATAATCTTAGTTTTTGTAAAAGCAGGTCCAAACAAAACTGGCAACACTGGCATTGTTCTAGTACTTTTTTAAAAGAAGAAAAAGACAAAACAGCAACACTACATCAGTGACTGCCGTTGACCGATGAGTGTATTTAATTTATTTTCTAAAACTGTTTTGCATCAGGAAGTTTTTCTATTGTCTTTATTTCTATAATTTTCGTCTGAAATACCAATAAAACGTTGATCAATTCCGTTGGCATAGGTAAGTACTTTTAAATAGTATTGAAAATCGAGTGAAATCGAGAATATTTGTTATGACCCTACGATGGACAAACAAACCGTATTTGATGAACGTGTTTGACAAATTTATTTCCCTGGACCGCCGGGTCCCCCGACTCGATCGCAAGAATCCCCGAACCGGTAGAAAAGAAATGAAAAATTTATTTCCCTGACCTGGCGCATAAGAATCCCGTTACAATTTTTTAATATAACTGTATCGAATAACGCCACTTTTTGGTAGAATTTCGTTCGAAATGTGCTACAGTATCCGGAAAATTATTTGAAACCAACAGAGAGATGCACCAATAACAAAGATCTGCTTTGCACAATTTATAAAATATCGACTCAACACGAAAGGTCCTCACATTTCGTTGCTGGAACTTATCAAAGATATCGTGGAACAGCATACAGAGCTGGAGGTATTGGAGACGGCCGCAAAAACATTAGAAATCATTTGCTGTGACGACGCCCGCAAGAGCAGTAGAACTGAAGTGGCACTTATGAATGTACTCGAGAGCCTCTGGGATAAAGCTGTGGATGGGATTGGGGACTATGAGGCAAATGTAATTCAAGACGGGGGAGAACCGGATGAAGATGACCTCTACAATATCAACATGTCACTGAGGAAGATAAGCGTGTTCTACGGTTGCCACAGTTTCGACAAGTGGGACGTTTGGAACAAGTTGTTCCGAATCATCCAGAAAACTGTAGAAAGCGTCGGAGTGTATCCCGTGGAGAGCGTGAAACACGCAATATCCGCCTGCTACTTTGCGCTGCTCTGGGACCTGAAGAATATTCAAGAAAAGGGAGAGCACGGCGTGACTGGGACGGATGACGTGCCCAAGCTCCTGCGGAAACTGAATGACTACATGGAAGCCATGAAAGATCTGACAGAATTTTACGTTTGGAAGTTTATAAGCTTGGCAGTAGGCAGTATATAACATTAAAACAGCGATGGTTAACTGAAGACTTTCCATTATACAGAGCTTTGCAAAACTTAAAATTAATTAAAATTAAAAATAAAAATAAAATATACCTGTGAAATGGAAAATTTTAATTTAAAATCAAAACTTTGTTTGTAGATGAACGTGGCAAGATAAAATTGGCTTTAATGCTAAAAGCTACCTAAGTCGTAGCCATTTGCCGGAAAATTCTCCTTTTGACCTAATTGACTTTACTTACGTCAATAGCGCCAAACTGGAATTTATGAACATTACATGTACAAGTATATCAGCCAAGGAAACTTATCGCAAATATTTTAAATGTACTAGTTTATGATAATGATGAAATTCTTTCTGTGACCTAGTGAAATACTGACGTTTTTATGTGACGAGAGTATATACAAAATGTTTATTTGAATCAGCAGTAATTTATTCATTTAACTGGCTAAACCATTTTTCTTGTTTATTTGTACATTACGTGACATTAAGTTTTTAGACATTACCAACAACATGAGGTACATAAAACTAATTATAAATAATTATAATTAAAAAATATTTCATCTTAACAATTACAATACGTATACGTATCTCAATAGGAAGGATAGATATGAAAAGTTGGAAAAATCGTAAAATTATAATAAGCAATGCAAATAACTCAAATATTGTCTTATTTACCAAAACGGTAGCAATATAGTATCTGTCGTTCGATTAACAACTTGATCATAGAAATCCGACTCTGCTCCTCGTCTCATTGGAAAAGACGAGCCACATTTTACTTCGAATGGTCTTAATATTTCACATTTCCATCTTATTATTTTCTTATCCGATGCAGAACACCTGGATAAACTTAACTGACTGTAGGAATCCGTTCTTTTCAGTTCTTTCAGAATATGTTCAGAGCTCGTATAAAGCTGAACATAGGTTCGGAGAAGAAAATATGAAAAATATGTAGCAATCACAGAAATGGCTGGTAACATCCAATAAACTGCGAATGGTAGTATTGAGTAACATCTTATTGTTCCTGCATTGCCTATAACAAATATGAGGAACCCATCTCCCATTGCAGTCGCTACTAAAGGAAAAACTGGCCCGCTTAGTATATCACTGGCTATTAGAAAGTTGGTGTACCATTTAAAAAAATGGTCATACTCCAGCTTAGATGAGGGAAGCATCCTTCCTATAATTCCTAAACAGGTAGTCAAAAGTTCCAAATAATACATAACAAGCATAAATGGGAAAGCAAAGAATCGACACGCCTCAATGCTGCAAACGCTGGCACAAATTATTCGAGGTAGCAGCGCAAGCCAGTTTGCCATTTGGAAACTATCCTCTGATAACCCCAAGAACGATAACAGATACTTTGAAATGAGTTTGGGGAAAGTATAAGAAAATGGATCAAGCTGAAAGAGAATGGCTGCAGGAGTAAGCAAGATTGGAGTGATAACCATGGCCACGACAAAAATACTGTTCATGCGAGATATCTTTTCCCAGTTTATTTGCTGACTTTGTCCTCTGTGATTTCCCAATTTATCTATTAACAGAGGAAAATTGATTATTAATCGTCAGACATTTTAAATAGAGGAATTCTTTAATTGATTTCGCTTACTCAGTTGCAGGGTGACACTTGCAAGTTCCTTGAATCCTTTTACGACTATGTCCGCATCTCGGATAACGAAATATGCTGACCCCCAAAAGAAAAATGATAATGCTGAAAAAGCAGCAGACATTACGAGAAGTGGCAAGCTGACTTCTGGTTCGCTTGCATGTACAATTACGTCTAGGCAAGAACCGAATCCAATTACCCCAGCTATTATGAATACATTAAAGTACCATATGTGGAACAGGGAATATCTCGCTCGTATATTTTCATATGCTGGAGTAATTTGAAAAGAATTCTCCTCTGGGTTCCATTGTAGAATGCTGGGAGAAAGTTTCTGATGGATTTTGAATAAGGAACTGTAAAGATTAAGTGGCTTGAAGCAGTGGAAAGAGCTCATGTTTAGTTTTGGAACTATGTGTTTTGTTAACAATATTTACTGCAACAACTCAACAAAAAGTCAACCGATTGGTAAGTCAAAAGAAATTTGTATGTAGCTAAACAAACATGATATACGATTTTATATAATCCATTTTGTGAGCTTTGGTAACAAAATTGTAAAAAACAATTCACTTTTACGTAAAATGTCGCGCATTTCAAAATCAAAATAAATATTTAAACATATTGGTAATGAACCAAACAAAACTTTATATGCAAATATGTAAACATAGTCAAAGTGTTAAATTTATCATTTTTAGATAAACCATTACGATTTTAAAAGTACCGATTCCATATTCATTTGATAGTTCAAAATATAAAATAATCATGTGCCACTCATACAGGTTGTAGTAAAATAGTTTTGAAATCGTTATAGAGTGTAACGGTAATTTGAAACAGATTTACCGCAAAATCGATATACTTCTCGTATCTGTACTCCTGGGGGTGATCACCACTCCAAAATAGTCACAGAATATCAATGCTTGAAACATTAGCTCTCGAATGATATCAAACAAGCTATATATTGCAGTATAATAAAAAGCTTTCCCCTGTCTCCTTCGTCGGGGTTTGGCCAATTTTCTTGAAATTCAATGAGGACGTTTCTTGGTGCCTAAGTAGCCTGCGTACCAATTATGACTTTAATCGGTTGAAGCGTTCGAAAGATAAGCGTAGGACAGAACACAGTCCACACATCAGTCTAGATCTTCCGCATAAACCAATTTTACTGTGTATTTTATAATGAACCAACAAGTTTTGGTTCATAATAAATGACAATTCTTGGAACATATCTATTAACAGATATTACTATTTTGGTTAAAATTAAGTTTTTGACTTCCAATTTCATTTCAAGAAAATAATAATATATAATAATAGCACGGCTTACTTCCCATGTATAAAACAACTTTTAAATTTTGTATTTTAGCTGACTCCTTGTAAGCTGCCCATATTCAATATAAATGAAATATATCTCAATACATTACATATGCTCGCTGTGCAGGAGGATTGAAGTTCTTAATAACTATGGCTACAATTTTAAATAATTTCAATAGAGTATTTAATTAATTTAGAATTATTTTCAAGTTTCCATTTCCGTTAGAAACTGTTGCATAATCATTTCAAACTAATTATGGAAGTTCTAAATAACTTTTCTCTGATGTAACCGAAAGCCTTGTTTCTAAATGTTATTTCCTTAAATGAAGCCAATTCGGTTAATACGTATCAACTGTATCAGTTATATACAACGCAATTTTTGTTCAATCAGTATGAGCAAATATTTGATATAAATTTATTCTCTTTAAAATGTTTTGTGAAAGTTAGTTGAAAATTGTGAATAAACCTTTGGTTTTAATTTTTCCTAACAATTGCAAGTTTCCATATGCAGAAGTTGTTTTGCACAAAAAATATTGAATATATTTTAATTTTTTCGTGGTTACCCAAAGAAACAATAATGAAATATAAGGTTTTCAAATTTAAACTGCCTATGGTAATATGAGCAACACAGCATTTGTAATATTCGTGTTTAGAACATTGACATAATTAATTATAGCATCCTTGCTAAGTGCAAACTGACTTCCACAAGTAATTGGCAGCTCCTGTTGTGCTCTCCATTTCACTGTGTAGTAGTAGTTCCGATTTGAGCGATTATATTTACGGAAACTGGTTCTATATTTTGTGACAAGATCCAAACTGTACAGTCGGACACACAAAATCATTTCAAAATAACATATGAAAAAACCAATTCCACCGAAAAACGCTGCAGTGGTAGCGGCAACAACAAAATTCGGTATAATTCCCCAGCATCTGGTGGACACCCAAGCAAGAATAGTCAGAAATAATTGGGTCCAAACAACCAAGTTGAGATTACACTCTGACATACCGGAACGGTTAATCATCATAAAAACTCGATAATTAATTTCAGTTTTCGTTCAAGTTTCTATCATTTAGCATAGCTTATCGGGAAAAATTCCATTGACTGCAAAGCTGTAATTAAATATAAACAATGATGCAAATTCCATTTACGTTTTTATTGATGCCAATGTGAAAGCATTACACACTAGACCAGCAAATATGAATGTTATTTCGACAATACTTAGATTGGTATCATCTGGAATGAAAAACTTTTTCACTAACAATCCTGTGGCACAACAACTGTATACG
This sequence comes from Trichosia splendens, assembly GCA_026413465.1. Taxonomy (NCBI): domain Eukaryota; kingdom Metazoa; phylum Arthropoda; class Insecta; order Diptera; family Sciaridae; genus Trichosia; species Trichosia splendens. The sequence goes on along the minus strand of JANVCI010088889.1, from coordinate 12,172 downwards.
AACATAGCTGTGAAATACATTACTTGCCAAAGTACTAGAAATCGGTTATCTTTGAGGTGACAAATTTTGACTTTCATATTTCCTCTTTCGTCTAAACACGAATCACCAAATATAGGTGGTAGTAAGCCGTAGCTTATTCGATAGAGTTGAATCGCTTGACGGATAAGCGGTGTAACTTCACTGCGATAAACCATTGTCGTAGAGAAGCTGTATGGATTCGGAACTGTCGGTTTAGCTGTGACTGTGTACAAGCAGAATTCAAGTATGTCGCAAGAAGAGTCTATGCAAAAAACAGATTGGTATAATTTAGTAATTTTTATTTTGTGACTACATTAAACAGGCTTAAAAGGAGTTATAAGTTACAGAGCAGAGCCTCAAATTTGAGAAATAAGTCGTTAAAATATTTGGACTACTTTGGTAACTTAATATTTTTTAAATCTTTCATTCGATGGCTGTGCAGTGTATGGGATTTTCTTAACCTTATTACAAGTAATAATATTTTTTATGTTGTTAGAGAGGAGGGGAAATTAGTTTTGACCAGTTGGAAGTAACTTTCAGTAAGTAAAATTGAAAAAATAAAAATATTGAATTACTAAATGCAATGGAGTTTCAATTCTCATGAAATTGAACAAAAAATATAATACTAACGTAAATACAAAGTCAATGGTTGCCTTAACACTATAGTAATAACCTTATTTCTTTAAATACTTTGCATCATTTATAATTTCAAAAAGAACCAAAGCTTATTCTGGTATCAACCTTTAATTACTTACATTAAAGTTTACATTTAAACAAACAAATAACTTTTAATTTATGTAGTTGTAGAAACACTTACAATAGCATTCATTCTACTATAGTTTTAATTTATACTTAACAGTCAAACATAATTGACGAAAATTATTTGACAGTCGTAATGAAGAGAAAAGTCGCATTGTCTGTGGAAAGTCTGTTCTTAAGTTACTGAATCCGTAAAGGTGAATCATGAATGAATGCATTGAAGCGTGTATGAATGTAATTTGAGAAGTCCAAAAAGTCAGAGAAGAAAAGCAACAGGTCTTATTGGTGAAGAAATACATGAGAGAGAATGAATGGCTTATGAAAGCAAGTCTGTTCTGAATTTTGGGATTTTTAGTACTCAGGACGTATGTATGTTTTTAGTATGTATTTCTATTCTGGAAGTCTTTTTGTGATAAGCAATGCCAATGCGTTAAAAAATCGCATATATACATTCTCTGTGCAAAAAGTAGTGCTTCTTTTATATTTTTATTGTTTTAGTTCAAACCTGTGGAGCTGACTAGGACAGTAGTGTACATGGTGTATATGGAACAAACGGGACATTGATCATATCCTAATAAGCTGCTTGCCTTTTTATTCGGCAACGCTACAAAACCATTCCTTTCTCTCGTTGCCCCAATGTCCACTGACTTGTTTTTCTGGGCCACCAGTTTCTTCTCATTTCTTTTGTTTTGCTTTGTTTTCATCATTATATAATCAGTCAGTGGACATTTTGCACAAATATATAATTTTTTAATCATTATTTTGCAACAATCATGAAAATAATTTAGAAAACTGCATCCATAAACATCCTGTGTTAAAAACTAAGTACGTATCATTTTATAACTCTAATGCATTTGCTGTCCTATCATCAGTTAAAGTAAAGATATCTCCTCTCATTTCTTTTCGATTCAGAAAAGTTAATTGGTCCTTTTGTAACTTCTGTAAGACTTTTGTCCAGTAGACTTTTCTGCAGTTGGTATCATGTTTTAAACGGTAACTAACTAGGTATATATAAATTTCATTGTAAATATCGAAGCATTTTTTTCTATAACCAATTACTGTAAAAATTGTAATTTGTTTTTCTGGAGAGTTAACTAGTTACAAGTATTAAGCAATGAGAACAAGGAGAGGTCAAGTTTACTTGGCAGTTGGCGAAGTGGAAGAAATAAATGACGGTTATACTGACGAAGAAAGAGAGACACTCCTTCAAGGTCATCTCGAACATGGGAAAAGCCAAGCAGCTGAGCGTAACAGGTTCGAGAAAGAAAGGTTCCGAAAGCAATTGGAGGTGGTGCGGATTGAAGTTAATACCAGGAAGAATAATGGGCGAGATCCCCTTCTCATCTTTCCAGAGGAGGTCAGTTGCTAGCTACTGAATTTAATTAATGCTAAAGAGGAAACATAAAACATCATAGTTTGCAAATATCATTGTTTTCATATTTTAGATTTGGGTCATGATTCTCGAATATGTCACTGATTTCATTGATATTGCTAATTGTGCGAGAACCTGTTCACTCTTCCAGAGGCTTTTCAATCAATATATTGGACAATGCACGTTTGGACTGGTAAATATTACCACATATTATGTTAAAAAATATCAACCAACTTAAAATAGTAGTGAATGCACACTTATGTATAACCTTACACTTAACATTTTTGAAGGTGTTTCCTCATGTGTTTGAGTACCTCAGCGATCGCCAACTTTATAAGGTTCGTCTTGTGTGCAAAAAGTGGTGTCAAATTGTTGACAGTTTTGTGGAGAACTATCATTCCATTAAAAGGGAATGCTCAAGTAAAGTTTTAAGTACTCGACAACAATTAAAAGCGTACCGAAACTTAAGTGGGATTGGATTTGAATATGAACTGAGTCTTCATGAACGGAATAATCAAATAGTTTCATGGCTTGACCATAAATTACCGGATTTAACTGCTCATCCCAGGAATCCATTTATTGGGCGATCGGTAACGGTGCCAGCACAGGGCGGGGATCTGACTTTCTTCTTACAGTTTCCTGCTGTATTTCAACGTTTTATGGTTGACCTTGGTCATCATCTCTATCACTTGAGACTTTGCAGTGGAGAGTTTTACACACACAAAAGTCCCTCCGAGTTTTACTCATTTTGCATTCAGATTTTGACCAATTGCCGGAGCCTTAAAAGCCTTTCCCTCCAGGGAGAAATTAAATCGGCAGAAACAGAGTCTCCCATCCGGAATGAGAGCGAAGAGCCGGACCATCCTCATCTGGAGTCACTTACCGTTGAAATAAGTAAAGGAAGTCCATTCATTTATTTTTATCAAGACAAGCTGATCAGAAAATAAAGTAGAAAGTTGAAGACTGTCGATCTGTTTTGCTGGAATTCCAATCTTTACCATACATTCCAGTGGGATAACTTGATCGATCTGGACGTGGCCCATGGAAGTTCTTTAAGGCTTCTTAGAAGCTTGGTGCAAATGAATGCTCCAACGTTGCAAAAAATTGGCATTCGACTTAATGGGAGGACCCCCAAGCTTGCACTACTCATACAGATGACACATAAATTTCCGAATTTGGGTTATCTGGATCTTCAACTGTGCGAAAATTTTGGAGGCTTCTCTGGACACGAAATCATTAATTTGCCACCTAACCTGAAGTACTCTAGTTGTCATTTGAAATTCCTGGAGTTAGCAACTGAATCGCGGGAAGTTTCACATGATTTTCTGATTTGCTTTCCTTTTTTGAGAGGGTTGATTGTCCAACATGGGAGTGGCTACAGTTGTGACTTGGAGGGAGAATCCAGCGATGATGAAGTGGAAGGTGACAATTATTATGCAGATAAAAGTTGGTCCTGGTTAATGCGGAGGAGAAAGAAAGTGACAAAGAAGCCATTACTTTACAAAGTGAGAGGTCAACTAGTTCAGATTGCAGATCATTTGAGCAAGAGGGAGAATAACGGGGACACAAATGGCCCAAGCGAAATGTACAAGTCGAATGTTTGGCAGATTATTCCGTCCCTTAAAATTGTGGAAATTTGGGATGAAACCGGTTAGGAGGAGCCTACTAGATCTGTATTTACACGTGATGAGTATAATAAAATAGTGTAATGGTATAGAATGATTTTGTTTATAAACGTCAGTTTATAAAGTGTATATGGAACACTGAGCTTTAAATTTAATTTTAGTTAAATGAATAAAATATTATACACATAAAATTATATTCAATAGAATTTAGCTAGCTGATTGTGTGCATTCAGGCAACGTTATTATAAAGTATATTTGTTGTTGAAAACAAATATAACGAAATTTGAAGAAACATCATTGAAGTTTGAAGTAGAAAAATGTTTTAAAAAATTTAGTTAGCTAGAAATAAGATTTATTGAGAAATTACTATATATTAATTAGTAACCATATTATTTAAATCAACATGCCTCAGATTGTATACAATCAGGAATTTTGTAAGCTATATTTTCTTACACATAACTAAATTAAGTTGACCATGCAATGATGCAAAAAGTAAAATCAAATAAAAATACGTGATTAATTATAATGGCTTTTCGGCTGATATTGTATACTGAAGCCTTTTAATTTTAGCTTGTACGTGCTCCTTCTCGGGAACCATTATGAAATTTGAATCAAGCGATTTATTTTACAGGCACAATGTATTCTAGTATTTATACGCATCACAGATTATTGCAGAAGAATGTCACAAGTCATATTGACTACAAACTGTATCAAATTATTCCATTGTCCATTTTATTTGTATCCTTGTCATCTCTGGTTAGAAACATATCAAGTCAACAAATCAACAACAATCCTGAACGTTGTTCTAAAATAGGTATGATATAACAAATTTAACAACCTTTTTACCATTTTTTATAAGAATTGATGAATGCAAGAATTTCAAATTCCAGTTAGTTATACGTGTAAAAATTAGAATTATACACGTATGCAAACAACGTGGCAAAAGTATTTTAGTAACCACTTTGGTGTATCGATTTAAATGTTTCTATTGTAGAGAACATATAGGCTTTAGGACGCTACATCCAATGTAAATTTTAACACGTTGTTGGCATACGTGTATCAATCAAGTTTTTACACGTGTAACTAACTGGAATTCTTGCATTCATCAGTTCTAAGAAACAATGGAAAAAAGGTTGTTAAATCTGTTACGTCATGCCTATTTTAGAACAACGTTCAAATTTACGTACAGACTACACTTTACTCAATTTTACAACTGTTTAATAGTTTTTACGTAGATGAATCGCATTCATCGTAGTTATGAAATATTTACGTTTGTCTGTCCATCTGACTGTCTGTCCAAGCGATGTCTAAAGAACGCCTTGATCGATTTGAGTCTTACTTGGTACACATATTAGATGGATCCTAACACGGAGCCCTATAGACTTTGATCCCAATCGGATGACCTTTTTGGGGTCGGGGTCAGCGGGTCAACACTTTTTTGACAGTGACATATAAAAATTTTACATCCTTCGTAGGATCTACTTAAGGACAGTAATAATCAACAATTATTCTGATCCCATCATGTACCCCATGGGGCGGGGGTTGATGTAATGGGGTCAACACTTTTTAAATATAAAAGTTTAACATTGTTTGAAAGCTCTACTTAACGAAACTAATAATCAACAATAGTTTGGACCCAATCTTATACCCATATATATTTGGGTAGGGGTGGGTTCCAGGTGTTTACATATACCAACTCATCTACATTATTTTGCTCATGGCTTGACATGACTAGTTTCTTTTTACTTGTTATATTATTGCACTTCAAACCTGTCGTGTATTTGGTTGAATAGAAGTATACCTCGATCGGAAAATCAGAGGCATACATGACAAAAAGTCATATACTCTTAACCTTGAGAAGCAATCAGTTTCTTATTACCATCCAACTACTTAATCTAGCCATTCAGTATTTTTGCATGGCACTCTCTCATCGGCACTCATTCAATAAACAAGTCTAAATCCTATCTCGCTGTCTTAGTTTTCAATTACCTCTGCTCATTAAATCATCTTATCGCAAATCCACGCAACCGTATATTTCAAAAACTATTTGTATCAGTTCTCCATCTTATATAAGTTGTACAATTTTTTAAAGAAACCAATTTTCGTTAAAATCTCGTTTCTCAACAGTTTTTCTCCCAAAAAAATAGTTTTATTTCTAGTATTACTGTCATTAGTCCAGGTTAGTTTACCCGCCTGTAACCCTAATGAACAGAATCTCTGTAATTGTGAAAAAGACCCGGAATGCGGTTTCGGGATTCGATCGGTGTGGGAAACGCAACCAAGTGGCATTGTGTCCATGAGGAAAATACTTGCAAAACTGTAGAATTCCTTCCCAGTGAATGTGTCCGACCAGGGACTCATTACCTTTTCTCTGGAATAATCTGCTGGCAAAGATTTGTAGGACAACCCTCTCAATGCCAAATCGATGAAGCGATTCTGGCTGTGAACTTTGCTTTGGTGGCGAGAGGCACACGGACTCTCGCACAGTGATAACATTTGAAGCTGATAAATCTGTGGGATATCAAGGGAACAAGAACACTTAATCAATAGAAAGTCCTCCCCCCCAATGAGTTGTATCGTCTTCCTGAAAGTGGCATGCCCTTGCATAAGGATTCCATGTTTGGTAACAGAAAATATAGAGATTCAGGAGGTTGTGTGATTTATACTGCCAAAACTAAGTGCAAAGTGGGTGGACAAGAGCTTGCGATGAGGTTGATCGACCCCACTTGGGATGCTCCCGGAAAAAGGGTATACATTTTACTTTAAATTCTCATTTCATTCGATTCATTCTTAATGATTGTTAGCTAAGAATCTTTTCTTGGTTTTCAAAGGGATGCAATTCGGCACCTTTTGGCTCCACAGGAAGGGTAACAGGCGGATAAACTAACATGGACTAATGACAGTAATATTAGAAATAAAACTATCTTATTTTCAGTTACCTAACATGAAATCCTTATACAAGGGCATGTCACTTTCAGGAATACGATACAACTCATTGGGGGAGGACTTTCTATTGATTTAGTGTTCTTTTTCCCATGATATCCCACAGATTCATCAGCTTCAAATGTTATCCCTGTTCGAGAGTCGGTGTGCCTCTCGCCACCAAAGTTCACATCCAGAATCACTTCATCGATTTGGCACTGAGAAGGTTGCCCTACGAACCCTTGCCAGCATATTATTCCAGAGAAATTGCAAAGAGTCCCTGGTCGGATACATTCACTGGGAAGGAATTCTACATTTTTGCATGTCTCTTCTTCGTGAACACAATACCACTTGGTTGCGTTTCCCACACCGATCGAATTCCGAAACCGCATTCCGGGTCTTTTTCACAATTACAGAGATTCTGTTCATTAGGGTTACAGGCGGGTAAACTAACCTGGACTAATGATAGTAATACTAGAAAGAAAAATAAGATTTTAGGGAAAACCGTTGAGAAGCGAGATTTTAACGAAAATTGGTTTCTTTAGAAACTTTTACAACTTATATAAGATGGAGAATAGATACAAATAGTTTTTGAAATATTTGGTGGCGTGGATTTGTGATAAGATGCTATAATGAGCAGAGGTAATTGAAAAATAAGACAGCAAGATTGGATTCAGACTTGTTTACTGAATGAGTGCCGATATAGTTTTTACCCAAAAGCATGTAAACAGATTTGTAATGCCAATGTTTTTATGTATTACTAGTATAGTATTTTATAAAATGCTTGATGATTTGAAATAATTACATATAAAATAGTGAATAAAATATAGATGAGTTATTTTTACTTATTTTAGTTTGTATAAAGAAAAAACTAACATGTGTATGCGTAGAATGAACAATATTTTCTTAATTAACAGACTCAATATTTTCTACCATGCATGTTATGGCAAACTAACCGTGAAGTTTCAATTATGCAAATAGTTACAAAATTTTAGGGACCATGTTATGAATCAATTTATTTTACGTCTGATAATCTTCGTATGTTTTTCATGTAGTTACGTTATGCATCTTTTTATGTTTACACAGACGCTCTCGAATTACAATTTTATTTAAAAAAAACAACAAATGTATGAAAAAACCTTCAAATTTAATGAATCTCTATACCATCCTGTAATTATCTTTCTACGAGATAACTAATTTTCCCAAATGTCAAATTTTGTCCGCAAAGATTCACATTAAAATTATCGATGTATGATTTACAAAATTATTATGTAAAATAAATTAACCCAGGTGTTTTGATAAACACAATCACACATAACTAAAAATAATTCGCCTAAAGCCGTGTCTCACAGAGTGCGAAAGAAATCCTCTATTTATTTGCACGAAAATTGAATCAAATAACATAATGAAAAGAATTAACTTTTGTTTCAATGAAAAACTAATCAGAATAAGAAGAAAAATCTTTCCAGCATTTTGCAGGACTCTAGGACGCTAGGCGTCGACTATGGTCATAGGAAGGTCCAAAGTGAAACTGTAAGGCATGGAAAAATTGGTGGGAGAAGAACCCTGCATAGTAATGACGCAGTCAGGGATGGGGTTGCAGTCCGCGTTTAAGAAAGCATTCATTCCATACTCAGAAAACATCACTCCGGAAGCCAACACGTCCATAGTAAACTCATCAATTTCCCCCAAATAGGTTGCATCGACCGACAGAGACTTCTTGACCTCTGCTGCAGTCGCTTTGTCTTTTCCAGACATTCCGGTCATTTTGGAATAACAGTCGTACGGCACCGGGTAGTTGCTGACCTTCTTGATAAAACCAGCAACCTTTTACACTCAGTACATGGAGGGATCCTAACCGTTTGCTTAAAGGCAACCGTTTCCTCCTCTGAAACAGTAGATGAGTTGGTAGTTCCTCCGCCATCCGTTCTCGTGTACTGGTAACCCACGCCAAATTCATACTTCATTTGACTAGAAAAGTGGTAAGGGCCGTAGCCCAATCGGTGTAGGTCATTAATGAGCACCATGGATTGGCATACACTATGATACACCCTTCATTTTTCAATGACTGAACCGTTATCTTTGGGTCCTCGTAAGCTACAATGCACTTGGTCAAGTTTTCAGGACCGAGATCAAATTGTCGAATGAAATCTGTCGATACAAAGGAATAGAAATTGAATGCTTAATTTTTAAAATATTATTGAATCCCCACTTACTTCTTTGAAAAATATCAAGCACTTTGAAGTAGGGTTTCTGATACAACTGGATAAAATCACTTTCATGGTCAACATTAAGCGCAACTGCATTTTGCTTGCTCCTGTCTCTTGTCTGATAATTCCATGCTTCATTTCAATCCATTGATATGAATTAATTTTTCTGTTTTTTTATCATAAGCATACACAAAACATTTGCTGGTTGCTGTGAATAAATGATATCAATGTTATTTGTTTAATTTGTCGCCCATACAACACTCCTTAAGTATTCATCTGCTTCCTCTTGTTACTAGTATAAGCTGAAAAAGAAGATGAAACCACGACAAATTCAATCGTCACTGGTGTGGAAGAATCTTAATATATTCTTTATGTGAAATTTCGAAATAAATATTTGGCTGTCACTTTTCATCCTTTTGAATTTCTTGAGCATACTGAAATATTTTACTCTACTTGGAATATGGAATGTTTCCCATGCACAAATCAGACAATCTAAATTTTCAATTTTAAGACCACTGTTCCCTGTGTATTGAATCCTGCCAAAAATTAAGTATTCTTGTAGCATGGTCACCCTATCTTCTGGGAAAACATTGTCTTCTACTATAATAGGTTCAATACGGAGATTTATATGTTTCAAAGAATTTTTAAACTGGTGGCTGCATTCCATTTTTTATTATGCTATGAAATATTTTGTAAATAAATGTGCTAAATCATTCAAATCCAATACATTTGGAGTTTTGATAACATGATAAAAAAGTTTATGAGAGTTTTAGTTATGTGCATCTTGTCTTTAAAGCAAGTTACTTCAATGGTCCATTTTTAAACAAATGTAAATGCTCATGTCTCCAACTTAACTATATTTCAATTGCTTGTTTCTATTGATTTTTTTAATTGTTTTCAATAAATTTTAGAATTTAAACATTATGCTTGTTTATAACTTTACTAATATATAGTGATTTAGTTTCTTTACTGAATGGTGCATATAAAGTTAAAATTTTAAAGACTGTAGTAGTGTCCATTTTTGCAAAATTGGTTCCGTCATTGCTAAAAAGTCACTAGTTTACTAATGTCCAATTAGTGGCATCGTTTACACGTACATACACTGTTGTAGCAGGCAGCACCGCAAGTACATCGCCAAGCGCCGGGCCATCCAGCACAAAGGAAATCCCCGGTGTAATCGTTGCAAGTCCATCGTTTTGATCTTGAGTGAGGTGGAAGAGATTCAGCAGCAGGTGAATTCAACTGGTCCATATCATCAGGCGTTGCAAATAATGATCTTTGTTCCACAGTTGCAAGTTGGTCCTTATCGGCTAGATTCGATTCTCCCCATCCAATCCAAAGGGCCAAGATAAAGAACAGGGCAGAGACAAAGACTTTTGGGTTCATCCTTTCCACCTGTATTAAAACAGAACTATGTATTAGTACTGGAAATGAGTAAACTCAATAAATAATTTAATTCAATAAAATTCTTTTTAATCAAGTTTGACTACGTTTCCTGAATAAACACACAATAAAACTTTGAAACCAGTTCGATAATTTTTTACGTCAAACTAGCAGCTAGTTTTTTATTGTATATATAAAAAAAAATTTGAAATTCAGAATGATGAAATTTTCTAAGTACTTACTTCAACAATATGTTCACAGGAACAAGAAGATGCAACGTTTTTGTCTGATAGAAACTCCCTTCTTATAAGAAAAAGTAAAAATGTCTTCACTGTATGAGCACTTAATTGGATATTTTATAAACCAGAAAAGCTCGACAAGCTTTTATACTCTGTGATGCTTCCATTTTGTGACGGAGATCATAAAGTTACACTAGTCATGTCAAACCATGATCCAACGTACGTGAATGAACCGTAAAATGTAAACACGTTGCATTGACCCTCGCTCCCATGGGGTATATGATGGGGTCAAAACCATTTTTCATTATTAATGTCCTTGGGTAGAACTGTCGACGTAAAACATTTAAAAAAAGTTCGTTGACCGATAGAGGTCAAAATGAATAGGGTTCTGGCTTAGGACCCAACTTATATATGCCCAAATTTTGAGTCAAATCAGTCAGCATGTTCTCAAATTACTGCCTGAACGGACGGCAAGACAGACTTACGCGAGTCTCTTATAACTACGTAATATAAAGTCACATTTGTCACTTAATAAACCTGACAACAGGATGTAGAGACCTTGCGATTGAAGTGTGACTTAGTATTTCAAACTTTAGTGTATTTTTATTACTCCCTGCTTGATTTCCGTTCAAATGATACCTCACATGCCGCGCTTGGCATGCAAATAGCGAAAATGAAGTTTTGAAATCGCGTTACCGTTATAATGTTGACGTAGTATTTCTAAATTTTGTATGTTTCTAGCACAGTGCAAAAATTGAAAAGCGCTTTCGAATGATATGCTACAAGGTATGGAGTTGTATGGAAAAAATTCGAAATTTTAACGGTTTCTAGTGGTTTTCTTTAACCGTTTGATTTCAAAAACTAATCAGTTCTTCCTTACAACCTAGCGAATTGTTTGGTGAAACAATTTTTCCAGTAGCTCCAACCGTTCTGGAGATATCGTGTAAACAACTCAGGTGAAAGACAGACACACAGACAGACGGACAGCCATTCTGAATATCTTGCTCAATCGCAAGGTAATAAAGCTGCATAGGTTTCTCATATATATTGTACAACATCATTGTAGAACTATGGCTATATAATTGTAAGTAAATATTTGGCTTATTTATAACCATTTAAGAAGAAACCACCTTCGTGGTCAAAACTAAACGCTATTGCATTTTGCTTACTCCTTTTTCTGATGTCTCAGAATCCAGGCTTCATTTCAATGCAATGATAGAAAATTTATTTATTTTTCTGTTATTTTTTATCTCAAACAAACAAAACGTATGCTGGTGGCTTGAGGTAAAAGATGCCAATGCTATATTTTTCTTCCGTCAGCCATGAATGACATCAAAGTACTCATCTGCTTCCGTTTGATACTTGAGCAAGTTTTGTTTTAAAGATTAATTTTGGTTTATATTTGTTTTTTACTTGATAAACAAATATTTGACTGTCATTTAAATTGATGATATGAAATTAATTTATTTCTGGATTTTTAATGTTAGGCAAACCTCAACTATTTCTAGTGAATAAATGAAATCATTATTATTATTTTTCTTTTGTCGTGTCTCGACTTTTATTCAAGTTTAGACCCAAGAATTTATTTCTTTTGCTTGTTACTTGTGAGTTATTATATAAAGATTAGGTCTAAAAGAATGTGTG
>JANVCI010087778.1:0-11632 GCA_026413465.1 Trichosia splendens | reverse complement strand
ATACAATTTTCGATTTTAGCGTTCTCTAGATCATTTTCAAAAATTATAAAAAAAAATAATGTAGTGACTTCTCATGCTCTGTCACCGTTCTAGGTGTTCGGAATTGAAATATTCAAGAAAAAATATTTTCCGTACAAAAAAACATCAGGCTACCACCTCTTTCTAGCTCTCTTCGTATTTTCATAGGTTCCATCGCGTTTCTTGGGTACACTTCTGGAGTTGAGGTATGGGTGAGGTACGTATAGGTTGATAAAATAAATAAATTAAAAAAAATAAAAATAAAAAAAAAACTCAGGGTATGATGTGCCAAAGACTCCCCATTTTGGGAAAGCGTTTCAATTTGATAAGTGTGGTGATATTTGTTAGATAGATAGATTTAGGGGGCCCCTAGCCAAAATAATACTACATCTATATTCTGATTACGAGTCTACATTGAAACTGACCCGTTATATATATATAATTAGGAAATAAATGCGTTAGAAATCTGATCAAAAATAAATCAGAAGTACAAGTAAAGTTATTCAAATGTTAACAAATTAAAATAATAAATTCGTAACATAATCATAATATGTATAAACAACATAAAAATAATTATGCGAGGTCGTTATATTATTTTCATCAAAATATACCAAATCACAGCAGATACAACAATCAGAAAACATAACCTTCTCTCATATGGAAAATGCAAAAGAATAAGTGGAATATGAAAAATCGAAAACTCAACTCGACCAAATAATGTTTGTTAGAATCAGAGCATTTGTACGTTGAAGTCTGTTCGATGAACATCTAGCTAGTCAGATGCCATGCATGGTTGTGAAATTTAAGCAATAAATAATTTATAATAATTTTTTTTTCTGAAATTAACGATGAACATAAATGAGAGTCAATTAATTAAGTGATAGAAGTTGTGTGTATTTTTTACCTTCATTAAATAACGAACATTCAACCAAAAAATATTATTAATAGTTTTTGTACAAAACTTTTTGAAAAGGACGTCTGGCGCCTGGATCAGACTACGCGCCATCAATTATATATATGATTTTAACCGGACGTCGAATCAACATCATCAAATTTACAAATTCAAATTAAAATAATAAACGTTTTCAGTTCGTTTTTTTTTCCTTCAATGTGTGTTATTTAAATTTAAAAAAAAAGTATATATTGAAGTTGGATTAATCAGTGGATTTGTTGTATATACAAGTTCGTACAACATACAACATTTCACATTCATAACGAAAATATATAAAAGTTAAATTGATATGTGCCAAAATAAACCACTCAAAGAAAGCAATAAATAGTCTGCGTATGTACCATATTCGTGATTTTTGAACGAAAAAAAAACCATCATCAATCGAAATGTAATCTAACAAGTTGATTTTCAAATACATAAACTATTTTTAAATTTTTACACGTTCTGGAATTGCATTGTTTTATTGCAATCATTTATCAACATCAACATCAGCACCTTACATTAAACAAAATATAATATATTCACGGTAAGGATGGATTTTTTTTTTTCATTTTAAAAATGTTTATCTGTACTTTTCAGCAACGACAATTTTTGCTGATGTAATTAACTAGGTGAAAATTGTGCGTGATCAACTTTTTTAAGGCAAAATATTTATATTTTTAATCCACGCCAAATATTATTCTGAGCAAAATATGTTTTACAGCATGCCTTAAAAAGTTAACGATTTTTTTATGAAATTAATTTATTATTGCTATAGGGCTTCCAGCTAGAAAAAAAGTGACTTTCAAATATCATTTTGTCGAAGAATTGTGCCATTCACACCAGTGCTAGAAATTCACTTCTTCCTTCTATAGCCATCGGGAGCCCTCAACATTTCTCCCCCCCCCCTTTCCCCCCTTTGAATTTTTTGGTGCAGAAGTATGTTCGCTCAGGGAAACAATTTTGCGAGGTTTATTTGCGGCAACCCATAATATAATATATTTGTGGCAATTATAATATGTTTGTAATTGTCACAAATATATTATGTAATGCATATGGTTGTCGCAAATAAACCTCGTAAAATTATTTTCCTGAGTGTTGGATGAAGTCTTGTGATGAAACTATCAAAGTTACGATGCTGGTATACAGCTCAAACAAAAGAGGAAGATTCAAATATTATTTCAAATTTCAAAATTTTCCGATTTTTCAATTTTCCAATTTTTTAAATTTCAGATTTTCCAATTCTCCAATTTTCCAATTTTCTAATTTTCCAATTTTCTAATTTTTGTCATAGATTTCCGACTTCTCCTCAAAAGAGGGGCTAAAGTTAAATAAATGTTAAAGAAACATTTTTAAGCATAAACATTTTTCGGTAAGGTTGTTATCCATTTAATTCTCTACAATTTGGTCGAAAACCGTCATTCCTTAACTCCAATAGTGTAGGAGCTAGGAACAATTTTCCACCATCGTGTAAAATTCAAACAAACTTTTTTCCGAATATCTCGGAAAATGTAAGTGCTAGATTGATGATATTCGATAGGTAGATTTAGGGGGAAGACAATCAAAGATTTTCAGCCTTACCCTCACTTCCAGGGAGTTTGTGTTGAAAAAATTATATTTGCTCATTTCGTAATTTTGCAAAGTTTATTGTGGATGGTAAAAAGTGTTTTACTACTGTTTTTGGAGTTTGGGAGCAAGGGAGTAGGGGTATAATCGCGTGAGGGTAGTAGTGGTATAATCGCGTGGTTGCGCAGAGGTAAGATTCTCGCTTCCGAACAAAATGTTCCAGGTTCGGAAAAAATTACAAATGTGATTTTTCTTTACACTGTAGTTGTAGTAATAACGTCCTCAAGTCAACCCAGACTTTGAATGTGGGTAGTTAAAACGAAAAATTTTTCGAAATGCACGCTTTGACAATGTACCCATGCATAGATATGTGATTTCAGCATAACAGTGCAGTACGCTGTTATTCCATACGGACCGCAATGCACCAATAATTAAGAATTCATTTATGGAACATTGCTTTTATTTAGATGCCTTGCATTCGGTCGTTGTAAATGACCATCTTCATGGCTAGAAATGAAATAAACAATGCTCATAAATAGAGCGTTCTGTGAACTAGTAATTAGATAAACTTACGCTAAGCAATCATAATTTTATTATTAATTATTTTAGATCAACTTCTGATCGTATAATCACTACTTTGTTCTGGTTGTGTATTTTGATTGTCACTTGTCAAACACTTGTTGCATACGAAGTTGCTTGTGGGAGGTTTATACGTCGACGTTTTTCATTCCGTTTTATATGAGGTTGGAGAACACCGAAGAAATGTATTCAGCATCAGCTTTCATATTCACAACCTCCTTTTCATGTAGAATTATTTGATTTGCCTCGTGTATTTTCAACAATCATTTCTTGCGTACGTTTTTAAGAATTGTTTTGCCTTCGAAATCAAATTCATGGTAGTCCGGACCGGTGTCGAAAACATGTTTTACCAATGCAGTTTCCTTTGGATTCTTCCTCATGTTTTCTACATCTTTTCTGTCACTCACTTCGATCAAAGCTGGAATATATGTCATACCTGCATATGGGTTTCTTGTGGTGATCACTGTAGAATTCGCCAAAGGTCGCTCGTCCATGGTGTCGGAGTAATTAACATTTTCCACCTCATTGTTGATCTCGTTGTTGTTATTTATCAAAACCACGGTCACATTCGGAGGGACGTTGCTATTATCCATAGTTGTTGAGTTAACGGATAGTTCTCTGCATTTTCAGAGTTTTGTCTTTTTTTTGAAAATAAGACTTGAGTAATCAGTTCTTCAATAATTTTTTCCGGAAAACTGTTCCTTCTTAAAATCTACTTGATTGTGACTTTAATTTCTTCGTGGAATGACGAGCGAGTTAAACACAAAGCTCGTTTGATGAAAGACTTAGCTGTGTTTTAAATCATATTTTTGGGATGCTTTGAGTAAAAGTTCAAAAGTCTGTTATACGCAATGGGTTTGAGGAACCATTTTGTCTTGATCTTATTTTCCTAAAAATTCAATTGAGTGTGAGTCATCGTTCTCAATTATCTTTGACTATCGGTACTAACTCTTTTGGCATCTCTGTTAAGTGGTATTGTGTACCAGAAATCTGGTTTCATGTTTAGTTCCTCCAGTGCTTGATCCACAATGTGTTAAACAACTCGTTCAACCAAAATCGGCGCTAATGATAAGCCCATGAACATTCCAACTCGTTCAACCAAAATCGGCGCTAATGATAAGCCCATGAACATTCCTTTGTTTTGACGGTAATATTGTCCATCATAAATGAAGTAGTTGGCTTCTTTGTGACATATCCTTAGCATGGTCATGAAGTCTTTTTTCTCAATCGGCGTGTGTTCTTCGCTCAAATGGAAATTTCTTTCTTTTATATCAAGAGCCAATTCCACTGGTATATTGCCAAAACAGTTGATCACATCGAATGATACCAGGATATGACCATCTTTGATTTTGATTCGTCTTATTTTCTTAACAAATTCTTTGGAGTTTTTAATTCCATACTTTGGCTTAAACGATTTTCGAAGAATTGGTGCTAAGCGAACACTACGACTTGGCATGGGTTAACCAAGTCTATCTAACTTACGCTACTTTCCAAAAAAGTAGCGGATTTACTTTTCAACATTTTTTTAGAACATTCCATTCCATTCCAACAATCCATTTATAGAAGTAGCAGAAAAAATTAAGACCAAAAGATAAAGGGAAAAACGTAAGTTTCGATGCAAATTTTGTTCAATATACTCTTTGAGCGTCTCTGCCTGTGCTTACTCTTAAACACCATCAAACCACTTACAGTTGCATTCGTTTCATCTACAATATTTATTGTTACACGTTTCATGGTGTAAACAATACCCCAAGAAATAAGCTAACAAACGAAACTACTGGACATTTGAATAATGCAAGAGTCGTAGTTTATAGTCTCTAATTGGATGACAAAGACATCGCAACATTCATGGTTAATACAGAATTGCAGATTCATAAAACACATTCTGGTAAATTCTATCACTCACACAAGATGTATTTTGCGTTCTAATCACGTTCAGATTGATCGATTCAAATGTGGTTTGCTTAATAGGGAATTTCCATTCATGTCCACGAATAAAAGAAATTACACACATACAGTCTCATACGTATGTTTTGCCGGAAATAGACCAATTTTGATATAATTTTTGTTTTGTGGGCTTAGGTTGTTAGCATCGGTAAATGCCGAAACTAGTTGACTTTCAATTTCGCTTTTAATGGTACGATACGAAGCTGCAAGACACAATTAAAATAAATATCAAAAACAGTATTTAAGTCAGGTAATATTCGAACCGTGAACTTAAAACATTTCAACCATTATTAACCTTATCTAATGCCCATTAAAATCACCTGAACAAATGGCTTTAACCCACTACAACATTTAACGTTACTTACAATGCTCACACAACAGCAACAGCAGCAGTGTTATCTACTATATACACCTATATCTAAATTCTAGTTTAACTATGAAACTAGACAGAATTTATATTCATCCTCGTACGTCGTTTAAAGCATGTGCAATTAAATGAATTTAATTACTGATCTGATTTATGATGACACTAATTAATATAAGAAAAAGATTCGGAAAAAGAACGAAAACCAGACAAGCCATTGCACCTCAAATGCTGTATAATAATTTTCATATATTACATAAACATAAATGTACCATCGTTCGTTTTATCACACATCACATAGTAAAACTTGGAAATGCCAAACAAAAATAAAATAAAAACTTTAATGATGTGATTTAGAATTTAATTAAAATTTCATTAATAACTTTTGATATTTAATAAATTTATTGTTATTAAAAAAGTAGTTACAGTTAAATAAATACAAGTACATTAAATGGACTTTAATACACTGCATAAAACAATTAAAATGACACCTTTTTGTCAGAATTTTAATTATCATATCGTACGTAACATGAATTGTTTTTAATTTAAAATAAATTATTTCTCTCGACTAACATTACTCATTCGTTAATGTTTTATGTGCAATATACTTTATATCAGCTTAGCTTATGTCGTATTCGCATTACATATTACACAGGTCATTTGTGCATCAAATGAATGCAGTTTAAAACAAAACATTTTCGAAATGTGTTTTTTAACCTCGTACTAAGTACCAAGGCTTATAAGTTTGTCAGAAAGTCTGTAACATCTTGAAATAAGCTAAAACAACACACATGTTCCTGAGAGGGGGTTTCAATGGGATCGCTTCAGAGGTCATCTGTTTGCATCCAGCACAACTTGAGTAATTCTGAACCGATTTTCAATGGTAGGGATTCGTATTTGGGATCATTCACAAATGACGTTCGCAAAACCTTACGAAGGGAATTTTGTAAAATCACTGAGAACCAGCATTCAAACATTATTTTTTGTAATTTTTCGTGTGCTCTACCCCCCATTTAGGGGGTATTTTGGGGGAGTAGAGCATATTAGAATAGTTAAAAAACACCTGCATATACGAGTTTCGCGAAATTTACTTTGTAAGGTTTTGCGGACGTCATTTATGTATGATCACTTTGTGAGGTAAAGTTCGAATATAATGAAAATTAATGAATGAATAATGCAGATCAATTGGATGGGGTGAAACAAGTGATCGGAGTTGCGTGCGGTGATGAAAAATCTTGGAAAGTATAATTGGTGTCGTTCATTGAGTTTTGATTTTTTGGTTAGTCCGGGGACATCTGACGATTGTGAAATGTGCCAAAACTTTTTAAACAGTATCTACATTCAATGTTTGTTGGTTGTTCAATATTGTATTACATTGTCGCAAGGGACTCTGAAAAACATAAAAACTGAAAACATTAAAACCTGAAACGGAAAAATAAGGAAATTGGATAGGTATAGGAACACACCATAAACGCCTGAAAACGACCGTAAAAAGCTAACCGAAAATCCGAAATACCGAAAAACCGTTGCGCATAAAACTTGCCATGCAATGTCTGAAATTCGTATCAATAGATGTTCTAAACAAATCACTAATCCTCCTGGGCTCCCTTACAAAATCCGGACGAAAAAATCCGGATGCTACAAAATCCGGATGCTTCAAAATCAGAAATTATTTGTTTGTTGTAAGTTGTGATTACATGATATCTTCTACATTTCAGAATTGTGAAAATGTTGAGAATTATAGACGATCACAGATTATATTTCATGTGGGGGGCTCTGCCCCCTCACCCCTGCGCCTGCGGCTAGCTATTTTAAATAACCTATTTAAACCCTGCAGGCGGCCGGCCATACGTGCATGGGGCTCTGCCCCAAACCCCGCTAGGGGCTCTGGCCCTTAGACCCCGCTGGTAGGGATATCCTCCCAGGCCCAACCTAGCCGGGGCTGCGACCATCGACCCCGCTTTTTTCCATAAAGTTCATTGCCTGCGCCGCAGCTAGTAACTTGAAACTCCACTTTTTCTCATGCCCAGATGGAAAATAGTTAGCATTTTCATTTTGTAGTAGAAGTGAAAATGAAAATAATTTTTCCTAATTCGAATATAAAACTTTTTCAATGTCTACCTGAAAATTCAAAATTTATTATCCTGATTTTGTCCTGATTGTATCCGGATTATTCCGGATTTTGTAGCATCCGGATTTTGAGGCGTTCGGATTTTTTGTCCGGATTTTGTAACTCCGGATTTTGTAATATCACCTCCTTCTGAGCCATCAATAAATAAACAAAAGAGCTTCTCTAGCTCTTCCCTTTCCCATGTTATTTACGTTGAGTAAAAATGTTAGCTGCAGCTATCGACGCAGATACGCTGTTTTGGCCTCGAAGCTCTAAGTGATAGCGGTCTGCTTGACTATTTGATAAACATTGAATTTAGATAACGTTTAAAAAGTTTTGTCACATTTCACAATTGTCAGGTGTCCCCGGACTAACCAAAAAATTGAAACTCGATGTGAACAACAATTGTGAACAACAACAACAACAAATGTCAAAATGCGCGTTTAAAATCGCGTGAATTTGACAGAAAATATTGACATTTGTTGTTGTTGATGAAATTTTTTGATTGATATTTGAAGTTGGCCCTAGCCTGCTTGACTATTTGATAAACAGTGAATGTGAATAATGATTTAAAAAGTTTTGCCACATTCACAAACATCAGGTGTCCCCGGACTAACGAAAAAAATCAATACGCGATGAAAATCGCAGCTGTTCAATGAAACGACACCTTTAGGGTCGTTATGTGGTGATATTTGGTGGGTACATTCAGGTAGTGAACTGTCAAAAACATTTTAGAATTCGCGAACTATTAAAACTTTTGAACACTCTCACGCTCTTCTCAAATTTTGAGTATGCCTCACCAGCTGAGTATGAGTTCACAATCAAATTTCCCCGGTCAATTCGTACCCGCCTTGATGGTATGTTCAAATATATGAGACCGAAAGCATGACATTTCACACAGGTGGTGGTGAATTACAAACGGTTTTCTGTATGTTTCGGTAGTAGAGAAAAAGAGATTTAAAGTGCATTAGTCTGAAATTCAATATCACATCTAAACTAAATCTAAAAAGTTTTTAAAACTTTTTATTGTTTGTGGTGCAATTTATTTTCTAGAAACAAGAGACATTATGTTGTATTAGGTTTTGGTTACCATCGAAAACTATGTTCAACGGAGTAAACATGTAAATGAATGAGATAGATAAAAGATTTAGATAAGTAAGAAGATTTATTTGCACCTTTATGCGAGGTTAAACGATCAAGTTTCCTAAAAACAAATTGAACCAAAGTTACATTGTTCGCAACCATATTTCAATATTTTTTTTTTTTTACTCGGATACCGTCGTTTCTGACGACCTTTTTTTGTTAAGTGATATTTTAGTTGTCGTGTGTGTAGATGAAAAACAAGATAGGTTTTCAGACTCATTTCCTAATCATAAAAATAACTTCCATTGGGTTCATTTGAATTCCATACTACTCGGGCAGATGACGAAATCCACTCTGATCAGAGGTCACCAAAGAAAAAGAGTATTTTTGCTTTAAAAGAGAAATTTGAATCTAAGCAGAACTGTATTAACATTTTCCACTCCTGTTTCGCAGTTTAGTTCTTTTGTGAGAACATAAAATATCCCTGGGGTCACCTATAAATGATGTCTTATACTTTCTGACAAATTTGAACCTTCCTCCCCCATCATCCTATGATTTGATACGTACCTACACTGTGGTATGTGACGGTCGCAAATCACCCCGCCCTTTTATATAAGACGTTATTTATGGAAAACTCCTTGGAATTCGACATAAGGGGTCCATTTGCACCATCCATTTCGATGGTAAATCAGCCAGGAACACAGATCGTATTTACCTATATAGCCCGTTAGTATTATAAACACATTATAGGCACAAACACTGCTGGTCCAGGTACGAACATCATCTATGGGAATATTAGGAGAGGTTGCTTAACGTGAATATCGAACCACGCCAAATAATCAACACCATTTTATTGGTAGTAAACCTATTAGAATTTATATTGAAATCATCACTATAGGTAAAGCGCATACCCCTAAATGACATTTTTCGTATTTCCCTCAGACTCTCTGATGATCTTTAAGTACCCAATTTTGTGTTTTCTAAGCTTGGGTATTTAACTTAGGCGAAAACTATTATTGTTGGTATGTTTCGTCAACATACAAACAAACTCATGTGACACACTTGTAGTTTTAACCCGGATCTACTGTGCGGAAAGCAACGACTACTCCACTACTCCACCCATCCGCCTGAAACTGAGTATACTATGCATTAATAAAAATGTGTAGCGAATTTTTAGGAAAGTGAATTTTATTTTACGTAAAAATCCAAGCCCAAAGTTGTCCAAGGCATGAGACCTTTTATTGATAATTATCGATCGGTTGAAATGTCGTCCATGCCTATAAGTTATTCAGAATATTGAAACAAAAATGTTGATCAAATATTTTAATTATTCCTTTGTTGCACAAAAATTAAAAACGTTCGTCAGTAAGATTAAAACTTTCCAGAAGTCGTCCCAATAAATGGTCAAATAATGATCTTTTTCGTTCCGAATCCATAATAAAATTTAACTTCAACAATATTGATATAGCGTTTCCTATAAAACACTGATATGATGTCTCAATTAAAAATTTAATTACTTTCCACATTTCATGTACACACTCCACATTTACAAAATTTTCTCCATTATTGAAAATACCTAATCTTTAATTGACAATTAATGTTCGCCTAATTAAATTGAGGAGTCTCTTTATATTATTGTTATATTTGAATTTTCAATTTCGACAACGTTTCTTCCTAGATGATATATATTTACACTTCAAAATATCTAAACATAGACTAGAGTAATATATATCATCACCAATTTTTGAAATAATATAACAAACTTACATTACGGAACGAAATTGAATTTTCATTTTGTTTGATTTCTCTTCCATATTTTGTGAATCAGACTCGTGGTGTGCTTTTTCTGAAAATTTTGTTGCCATAAGAGCTGTACATATACGTATTTATGTATGTTAGCCACAAATCTCTTAATTATTTTGTGCGCTGTCAAAAATTTGCTTCTATTGCGTATACAGTCACAATAACGATTTTGGAATTTATTAGCGAACAAATTTATTACATTTGATTTGGCTTTAATATGACTAGACGAGACTGTGTTTAATTTCAAATCTAATTCGTTCTCAACGAATCGATCGATTCAAGTTGTACTAAATGAAACTATTTCTGAAAGATTTGCTGGCGTTCCTCAGGGATCGGTCCTCTCACCAGTCCTATTTTTGATTTTTATTAATGATCTATTATCCCTAACCTCCAATCCGATTCATGTATTCGCAGATGACAGTAACCTTCACCACTCATATAAATTCAACAAGGTACCAAAGAAAAAAGAAGTGATAGAAGCTCGCAAAATTATAATTGACACTCTGAGTTCGGGTGTCAAACTACCTATGGAATGGGATCGGCAAAACAGAGTTGAGTTTAATATAGACAAGACTCAAAACTTGTCGACTGGGAGAGTCGATTCGAAGTAGAAACAAGTTTGTCTTCAGAAATTGGTGAAATCTCAAATTTCAAAATGCTAGGGACCAGTCTTAACAAGAAGCCACTATGGTCAGAGCATATAATGAATGTGATTGGGGTTTCTCCGCAGATGCGAACTTGCCATTATATAAAAAGCATATATAAGGCCTCCCCTTGAGTTTGATTCGTATTTGTGGGTCGGAGCTACTACCTTCACATTAAAACTTGTCGAAAGACTTCAAACAAAAGCTTTCCGTCTTATTGGTGACACAAGAGTTACAAATCAAATTGACGCACTCGATCACCGCCGTAGGTGCTTTTTCTATCGATACTTGTATTATATGGCCAATGTTCATCGTAGTTCTTCGGAATTATACCACAATTTCACAATTCGATTCGTGTCCATCCCCAGTCTGCCCACCCATACGTCTTCATCTCTAAATTCTGTCGCACGATAAATGTCAGAGGAACTTTCTTTTCGGCTTCGATGCGTTTGTGGAATCGGTTTCCTGCTCATGTTTTCTCTTCCCAGTATAATCCTCAACTCTTTAAACAAATATCCATTTACACTTTCGAATATCCCCTTCCTTCCTTTAAGGCTAGACGGTGTTTGATAAATAGCCAACATCAA
>JANVCI010086667.1:793-11645 GCA_026413465.1 Trichosia splendens | reverse complement strand
ATTTTGCATACTTTCTGAGATCTGATTTTTGGCACACTTTTCAAAATTCTGGACCGCGGTCAGTCAAATGAAATCATAGACCATAAATTTCTCCTTACTAAAAAAACATTTTTCTAGGTTTGTTTTTAAATATCTGCCATCGCTCAATATAATTTGGAGGTGCATGCAAATGAATATATTATATCGATATAATAGTTGAGGTACCGAGACTTTAATTACGCGTTTAGGCACATGCAGCATAGCATAGTTTATGTACTGAGCAGCTATCAACACCGTTTCCGAACAAAACAAAGCAAAACAAAAAATAAAAATTCAAATCAAACGCATCAAACACAATTTTTATATTTTCAAATTATTATGTTTGCACCATCTTTGTATTTCACCATTTTGTATTTGACCGTACTCTACTGTCACTTTTTGGTACTCTAGTGAGGTAAACGGGGATTTATATATAGGTGACATGTGCATGACAGGTATTAATGTGTCGCGTGCATCGACTTTCGCATCAAACTAAACCTTAGGTCAAAGATGAATCACATAATACCTCAACAATTAAACAGCTGATTGATTATAATTCTAATAAAATTGCTTAATCAAACGATTTGAAATCTCATACGAAATTACAAATTGCATTCCAAAAACAATTCATTAATTTAATTAATTAGCTTTGTAAGCACAATAAAGTTGAATAAAAATATTATATAAAACAGCTTCTATCTTTTTTTAGCAAACTTTAATTAATTTGCATCATTCACCAATCCAAATTAATCAAATCAAAACAAAAGATCAAATCATTTGTCACCGTGGTATAGTGTATTCAAAATGCTATTAGATCACATTTTATAAATTTGTTTGTGTTTAGTAATCGTTTTCATATCTTTTTAATTTAAATTTAAGCAAATTGCTATAAACATAGAAATAAAAAAACATCACAAAAACTTTGAGATTAATTATCTCTCAATAAATAGTTCATCTATTTTTTAATTGATACTGACGCCAAAGCCGATGATTTAATGGACCGGTTCTTTATATTTCCAATTTGAATAAAAATTATTCCACGCAGATAAAAAATGAATCAATAATTAAATTCATTTATATAGGAGATTGCAACAAGGTTGAATGGATTCATCGAACATTTGATTCCATTTTCGATTTGATATCGTGGAATATGAATAGTTTATATTTTGATTGATAATTTTGTTCCATGACATGAATTTATGATTTAAATGATGATTAAGAATTGTTGTAGTTATCAAGTCGAAACTAATGATTGATTGGAGTTTTTTCATACGTTTCTATAATAAATTTGATACGATCTGTATCTTATTTCTAGACAGAGTAATCAACAGTTTAGGATTCCATTCAGATAATGTTTTTATGCAATTTTTTCTTTCATACTTGTTTTCCTGTATGACCTTATACGTATCGTTTAACATTGATTTAAAACTCATAATCGCATACAAAATTCTTCTGGAAAATGATTCTTTAGAGAATTAGTTTAGGCTACTTTTGCATTTTGTTCGTAGTTGATAAAAATCTTATCTTAACTTTTATACAGTGGAAACTCGATTATTCATCAGTCTCGAGATAGTGATGCTGACGGATAAAGAATAAGAAGGATAATGGAATATCAAATAAAAATTTAAAGTTACTATACCCGTAACAAAAATTTCAAAAAATGGTCTCCAAAAATTAGAAAAGTGAATGTCTGAGGTCTTACCCCCGTAAAAAGTTTAACTAGTCGAAAAAATAAATTTCCCAAATTTTCAAGAAAATAGGACGTAATGTAGTGTAGCGCATAGTCACTAAAGTGTAAGGTTGTGAGTTTTCGTACATACAACATTTTGAAGAATTTTTTTATTTGATGAATGACAGATAAAAAATTCATTCTTTCGCTAACTGCACAGTAAAAATGTAGTACATTAAAATGATAATGCGAAAAATTAAAAAAAAAAAATTCGGTGTTTATTCTCGTTTAGGCGATGACCTTGACCTTTCTTACTTATGTTTTTACGAATTCCCGTTTAGGCGATGACCTTTTCTTGGATATGTTTTTACGAATTCTCGTTTCTCGGTATCTGTTGCCCAACTTGGCTGAAACGAAATTTGGTGGCTCTGACCATACGACGTATTTGTGCCATCGAGTCCATAAGCCAAATTGGATCATAAATCCAATTGGTAACTTACAGATTCACCGGTATGTCGATACATTAGCACATATCTTTTGGTCTTCTTGCGTTCAATACAGTCTCACGTATTTACTAAATAAATTACTTGAGTACCATACAAGATACATTACCGTAGATCCTCTTTAACCATTAAAATACCATTTATGCAAAGGCGTCAGTCAATATTGACTTAGTCATTATTTCTGGGAATTTCAATCCCTCCAACACCTTGCCAGTTGTTGCCAAACTTTGCGGACCCCCTCTTATGAAGACGCCTTTACCAAGAACCCTCCCTCCCCTGTTTCGTATAAAAATTAGCAAAAGAAACGTTTGCATATGTTGGGCCCAAAATCCGAAAAAAGCGACCACTTTGCTATTTGGTTAGTGCGATTTAACCAAACCCCAAAATGATGAAAAATTTGAAAACAAGAAATTAAATTTAGAAGAAATTGCTTCAATCACAGAGAAAACCCAAATGAGTAACGAACCGAACTTATGCTCTCTTTTATAGGCGATTATTCAAATGTTGAACATTGCAAGCAATTGATTTCAATGTATTAAAGTAACCACGTATAGCCGATCCATATAAACCGGTGAATAGCGAGATAGTTCCAACCACTTTCTAAATTTAAAAATCGATTAATCGATTGTTTTCTCAAGAAATGTAGACATTTTTTCAAATAAGAGTTGATGTTTATCTTAGTGTTCAGTTTTAAGTATTTTTTACCATCTTACCATCACATCTTAAAACAAAATAACCACGTCTTTCTTTTATCTCTAAATTGTTGCACTTTCCACCTGCATTAAATTGAATCTGTTTGCCCAGCTGTCTCAATAGATTTTAACAATGTAAAATGAAGAAAATCTGATTGTTTAGATGTAAAACTGTAATCATTCTCGCGGAAACTTCAGGCAATTTCAGGTTATTTCGGAACAAGGGGCAATAGTTTTCAATTAGTGATGGCCCGTTCGATTCGTCATAGTGACCTCAGAATTTCGTAAAACAACTTTTTGGGGTCATGAGCCATTTCAGGAGAGACATTCTCCTATAAATAAACTTCCAAAAACATGTGACTTTGTGCAGATGTAGATGGGAATGAAGCAAAAAATGTTCACACATCGACGAATCGAACGTACAATCAGTCATTGAAAACTATTAACCGTTGTTCCGAGGTCACCTAATTCGCTAAATCACGCTTTACCTTTATAGGAGTTCCAACAATTAATTAATTTAGTAATTATTGATAATTTGATAATATTGACAATTTGATAATTATCGATAATTTTCGAAATTTCATATCTCTAGGTGATTTGTTCATAATCCAAATAATTTTGTCTAATTTCACTTTCCGATTTTTGAACTCCAAAATTTTTCTAAACGTTCTTTTCCAATTTTCCCCTCACAGCATTATGATGTTGCCTATGGCGCATTAAATATTCACTAAATACAAATTTAAACAAATATTAACCCAAGAGGCTTTCTATATTCAAACATTTTTTGCCTGCGGAGCAGTAAATAGTCGCTCTATATGCAAATTCAAAAAAATCTTAAAACTTAAAATGACTAGATCACTTAGGAGCTGAGCTCACCCTACACATGCCTTCTGGCTACGTCTAACGTTTCGCGGGAAGCTGTGGTAATAACGAGGAAAATAAGCAAAACGCTTCTAGTCACACATAATTCATTTTTTTAAGTTGAATGAATTAAAAAGAAAATTTAAGCACATTTTTTTAAAAAAATCACAAAATTATGAAATGTGAATTCACACTTCACAAAACTAAACCGTGTGAAATAAGGCCAAACTGTTTAATTGTCGCCAAATAAATTGCAAACATCGAAAATATTGGAGAAGGTCGACCGAAGTCCGCTGTGAACGCAATAAAAAAATTGTTACGTCTTAGGTACACCTCACTGAAAAGTGTGAAATTCACGGAAAAAGTGTGATTTCACAAGGTTCAGTAAGGCGCACCTAAGGCTTACGCCAGCCTTTTTGATGGTCACAGCGGACTTTGGTGGACCTTTTTCTATATTTTCGAGGTCTGCAAATCATTTTGCCTCAATGTAACATTTCACACGGGTTCAGTTTTTTAAATGTGTCATTTCACATTTCTCACTTTTGCAATTTCGTACTTTTTTACGCTTATGCCAACTTTTTTATTGAGCTAATAGCATATTTTGGTGTACCTTTTCCCATATTTTCGAGACATTTTGACCTCACTTCATACGAGTTCAGTTTTTCTCAAGTGTGATTTCACGCTTCACACTTTTGTGATTTTGTACTTAAAGAAGAAAATGCTTTCCAGTTTGCTTTTATGTTTTCAAGTGTTCTGCTTATTTTTCACGAATTCCCGCAGCTTCCAGACGTACACAAATGTGCATATAGACATATTTTTGTTTGCCGCTGAAAATGTTGGAAAGGATAAAAAACCACTAAGTACATTTTTTTAGATTTTTTCAAAAAGTTGTAGGAGTTGCGTAATAGCAAAATCCTTCGGTAGATTTTGGACACCCCTACGACTCTTCTTACTCAACTCTGATCTCCATTAATTTTATTTGAAACCTGGATTCAATACCTTTCACCTTGATTGACCAAGAAGTCGATTTTATATGATTATTTTAGTTTTGGCACGTCGATTTCTCAAGCCTTATTCAGACTACATATGAGTAAGGCTTGAGAAATCGAGGTGCCAACACTAAAATAATCATATAAAATCGACTTCTTGGTCAATCAAGTTTATTTGGATACCGTTGTAAAGGTATTGAATCCAGCAGTAACAATAATAATGGAGATGAGGGTTGAGTAAGGAAATTCGTAGGGGTGTCCAAAGTCTACCGACGTAAAAAAATACGTCTAATGTGCAAAAACATTTTTAACATTTTTGATCATGTCGCCAAATGTGCCATTTGAAAAAAAAAATTTCAATCACATATATGGCACATTTGACGATATGATCGAAAATTGTGAAAACATTTATGCAGATATGTAAATGGTAGATGAATAAAATTTGAGATGTGAGAATTCGTCGCACATAAAAACATCTATTCCGAGTACTTTCTTGCGCATTCCAAATCTTATGTACAATACTAGTTTTTGTTGAAAATTAAACGAAACAGCAATTATAAACATTTCCGCAACCCTCTGAACTGAAAACATTTTTATTTTGTGCAATTCAAATTTTCCAGAAATTCTAAAATAAGATTGAGGATAATCTCGAAGATGACGCTTAAATTTCAAAATTGAATAAATTTAATTTAGCTGAATTAAACACGCACTTCATCCTCATTTGAAGTGACTGAAAATTCGACATTACATATTAACAAAACAAACGCTAAACTCTAGTTCTCATAAACTTTTAGTCACATTTTCTCTTATTGCACTGAATAACAACTATGTGTTACATTTTCTCATATTGCACTGAATAGTAAGTATGTGTTGTAGAACTAATGGTGGTAATTAACAAGTTTTCAAGTTTCATATTATAATTGTGATGCTTGAATTTCTGTGGTATAGTATTCTGCACACATCTTCCTCCATAATTATTTTAAATTACATGTACTCGCTTAAGCTTTTAAATATTCATATTATATCCGGAATCGTTTAACAATATTTTTCACACCACTATCAATTTGAATGAAATATTCTCTTAATTTAATACCAAAATAAATAAATAAAAAATCACAGATAAAAGTTGATTACCAATTTCGATCTCATGATGATATGTTGCTCTGAATAATCCCTTTACAAAACTGTAAGATTTGTAAAATAAAAATTTTATTTATACGATCGATCGCACTAAAAGTGTTTTTTTTTAGGATCGAAGATGATTACAATAATCAATTAACAGAATGAACGAATGACGATAAAAACTGTGTGAAAACTAAACTAAATCAAACGCGCCTTTTTTTGCTTCTATAGATTTCGAAATCGTCAAATTAAATTTTGAACAACAAAAATTTTATAGATCAGAGAGCTTGATCACCACCTGATCAGAACAATATTTTAAATGAGATTAGCGAAATATTTTATGATCTAATATATGAAAATATTTAGTTAATTGATATGATGGTCATTCAAAATTAAAAAAAACTTTTTCAAATTAGTGAAAGTAATCGAGAGATATGGTTTTAAATTGCCGTGGGTTTAGGTGTTGAGGATGATACAATTTTTTTTTGTTGGATAGAATGGTGTTGGTTTACGACTCTGTATAGGTTTTTTCTCTTGATTTTTATGTGTAGGTACTATGGAGGGGCTTTTGGTGGTTTGTCTGAGAATTTTGTTTTTTCGCTTGAGGAAAGAATTAATGTTGAAATGAATTATTATTTTTTAATTATTGCTAATCACTAAATTTGCATTTAATTAATATGATTGCTTGTCGAATTTAAAGGCCTTCAGAATCATAGACAAAAACAACAAATAGCAAAGAGAGGAATTTAATTTTGATGCATTTTCTAGTTTATAATAGTAAAAACACGGGGTAAACTACTTCATAAAATCCTGTCACAGGGCTCAGAAAAATCCCGAATCATCCGGAAAATCTTACAAAAATCTAAAAAATCCCAAAAATCCAGGAAAGTTCTAAAAAAATTTAAAAAATTCAGAAAATCCCCAGAAAATATCGAGAAAATCTTCAGGAAAATACTCAGAAAATCCATAAAAAATCTAGAAAATCTTAGTTGATCCGGAAAATCCCAAATGGATCCTGAATCCTGAGAAAATTGCAAGAAAATCTTAACAAAAATTCTCAAAAAATCCAGAAAATCCCAAGAAAATTCAGAAAATCTACATAGTCTTTGTTTCTCTGATTCTCTCATTCTCTATGTTATTTCAAATGGTAAATGAGAGATATGAGATAAACAAAGAAGAGAAACCAATTCGCATAGAAATTGAGCTTACATGTATCATAATTATCATAGCCTACATTGAAACGAAATTCATCGAAATTGGTTAAAACCTTCTTGAGCCCTTTTTGCAGACAATACAATATTTATGTCACATGAATAAGATTATTCTCCATCTTGTATGTTCTTAGAGAAATTTATTCTTCACAAAGTCAAGGAAATCTGTTAGGAATTGTGGAGTGAATCAATCCTGAATCACCAAAACGAAGCCTAACATGGACGATGCCATTAAAAGAGTTCGTGAGTTATGCGATGAGAATTCAAATAAGTGTGGTAATGAACTCAAGGGTCACGGGAATTTAAGCCTTGGGAACTTTAGCCCGTGAAGAAATTATTTTGGGAACTTTTACGCCTTGGGAACTTACGCCTTGGGAATTTACGTCTTGGGAACTTACGCCTTGGGAACTTACGCCTTGGGAACTTACGCCTTGGGAACTTACGAATTGGGAACTTACGCCTTGGGAACTTACGCCTTAAAAACTTATTCCTTGGGAACTTACGCCTTGGGAACTTACGCCTTGGGAAGTTCCCAAAAAATTTTGTTCACGGGCGTAGATTCCATTAAATCTCCTCAAAGCAACAGCAACAAGACTAGCACCGTTAACTGCATTCTGCCTCAGCCTATCGATTCCTTGGCAAGTAGACGCACACTTACCTTCACCGATAAATAAACACTTGCACAATTATCTTTTCTACTAACAGTTTATTTCTTCAAATATTGGTTTTACACATTTGTCTCTTACACGTTTTCCTTTTCTTTTATTTCTTTTATTTCTTTTAACAGTTTCTCTTTATGACTACTTATCTTAGATTGGACGATGCCGAGCTGAAGGCTCTCGTTTATTTTCTTATTAGGATGTTTCGCACATATATTTATATTCCCCTTTTGGAATTTTGGCAGGATTCTGCCTTCCACAACGTAATACAATGCTAATACAACACCGGTATTTAATTTCTCTAATGATTATCTACAGCCACCATGCACTAATTGACATCCCGAATTTAATTAATTAATTAACACAATCGATTAAAAAAAACTGTTTGGATGTTGAACAACCGATTAGCAAGACCCGTTATTCAAAATTATTTAACACTTAGTGAACTGGTCCATTTAATAAGACCCGTTAATCAAGACTACTTGACATTGAACGTTTGAATGACCGAAAAAGAATATCCCCTTCTTTCAGCGTCTTACTCCTTTTATAAAACTCACCCAACGATAATTAGACACCTTGCGTCCCTCTAATTTTTCACTATTTCAAACTAAGCATCTATAGGTTTGTAATCATAAGTTAATAAAACGTTAAATATCTCTATATTGTTATCGTTGTCATGTCCCTTTTCATAAGCATACAGCATAACGTTTTGGTTTCGCCATTGCTCATAAAATGTTAGATTTATTGCTTTTATTTTCTTTTGGTTTTTCTCACTTTTCGTTTCGGCTCTGATAGATTGATTTGAATATATAACTATACGAATTTTGTGAAATCCTCAATTATAACACCTGGCACTTTATGAAGAGTTTTGGTAAAATTGATTTGAATTATATGTGACTTGGGAAATGATTCTTTAGCCTATTTGGTTGGTTGTAACTAAATATATTTGATATACTCTGCCATTTTTATATGGTGTCTATTCCAATGACTGATTTAAGAAAAATTAAGAACTACATTTTTAAATGAAATTCATGCAAGTTCTCGAATCAAGAGCTGCATTTTCATGGGATTTCTCGAATTAAGAGCTGCATTTTCGAGAGTCTATTCCTTATTTTGTATGGGGTGATTCTCTACAGTCGCATCAAACTGATCCACAAATCCGGAGACACTGACATTGAGAATTTTAGAGGCCTCACTCTATTTCCTTCAGCTTCAAAGATTTTTGAATATCTGCTGTCGGAACAACTAACTGGGTATCTTGATAGCTTCAATTTTTCTCTGGAAACCAGTTTGGCGTTACTAAGCATTCAAGCTGTATGGGCGTTGCGTTTTCAATCATTAAATTCATCAAGCTGCACTACCGATAGAAATGCGTAGCTTGTCTGTTCGTGGATCTGAAACGAGCGTTTAAAACAGTTGACCCTGAGCGACTATCTAAGAAACTGCCTCGAATTGGTCTCTCCGAAAATGCGACAAAACGTATGCTTAGCTACTTGCTCAACCGTCGCACAGCAACCACAATCGGAACGAAGACCAGCAACTTTAAAATCATGTTGGTTGGTGTCGCTCAGGGATCAACATTTCATTATTTACATCGCTGATATACTATTGGTACAATTTCTTGATAAGCTGATCCTGTGCGCCGATGTTGCTGTTTTGTATTATGTTGCTGATGCATTCGAAGAGTTGAAGGTTTACAAACGATAATGCAATAGTATGCAATGCTGCTTCATAAATGGCTCTGTCGCAACCTTCTGACCATTAACACGGATTAAATATGTTATATGAATTTTGGCCGTGCACGAAATCTTTTGGACATGAATATTCGGGTTGATGGTATGGCAATCAAACGAGTAAGAAGCTACAAATACTTTGGATTGTTACTTGACGTAAATCTTTCATTTGGTGCGCACGTTGATCACATCAAGAAAGTCATAAGACCATTCATTCCTTTGATGTGGAGAAATGGTAAATGTATTCCTGAAAACAGACGAAAACAAATATATCATGCCTACGTTCAAAGTCACATCAACTATATGGTTCCCATCTACAGCCAGGATTACGACACAAAGATGGCTGAACTGAAAGTCCTGCAGAATCGTTACATCAAAGCTCTGTTTCGTTTGCATAAGAGTACGTCCACAACTTATCTGTTCAGCAGTAAACTATTACCAAACGAAATTTTGGAGGTAGTTGAACTGTTGACACAAGTGCACAAGATAATGTTGAACTTCACCAAACACAATTTTACGCTAACGACGAATCAAGCTTTTCATGGAAGGGAGTCTTAAGGATCCGAATGCAATACATATATTCAGAGATCAACTTGTGTTAACTGAAGTCATCCTCGAGTACAACAAGTTGAATGTTGAGTTCGATGGGTTCGATGATTCTAATGAATTCTTTAAAATATCTCCTTTCTTCTATGTCAATTAAATTGCAATGACCTTCTTAACAGTTATTCTGCTTGGCAGCTCTTGATATAGATTTGTTGCTTCCGATATTATGTTTAGCCAAACTTATAGTCAATTTAAAACAAAATGATTTTATTTTATTTTATATTTATTTATTAAATTAATTTTGTAAATTTAAGCACGAGCTTGTATTCCAGGGGTCATTATACTGAGGAATGATAATAAATGAAACTTTATAAAACAAAAAAAAAAAATAGAAAGCACTCCTAAAGTATGAAATAGTAACAATTATTTAAGGAGGTCATTAAAATGAAAGAAGTCTAGTTTTCTATGATCGCATTCATTAAAAATAAAGCAATCAGTTAACATGCCGAATAAGACTTTCATTTCAATATACAATAGGTTGATCACACAACTGCAGCGAGTTGTAATTATGGGAATACCATAGCCACACTATTATAAGTAGAATTCACAACAAAATCGTGCAAAGATATAAGGCGTGATAGATCCTAAAATACTTTACGAAACCAAACCACTCGCCTACTCTAAAAATATCATTATCTCAGTATTAATAATTGGGCCGTGAAAACGCTTCCTCATTTCTATAGACTAAGCTACCATTTTTAAGAAGGTGTTGATTCTCCAAATTCCTTAGGAATAATTATGTCCAATCTCAGACTTGACGACATTGTTGCTCATATTCATATTCCCAAT
>JANVCI010085556.1:0-11648 GCA_026413465.1 Trichosia splendens | reverse complement strand
GTTCTCCTAATTTGAACTAAACTATATTGAACATATTGTAGTTAGTCCGACCACACGATTTTGTGACGGTGGTTGTTGTTAGTTATCACTGTACCTGTACAGTGAGGTGTAAGTTAGCGCAAGCCAAGTGGCGATTCAGCGCTGTTTTCAATGGGAACATGTTGCCTCTCTTTAGATGCCTTATGTGCTCTCCATTTTAAACTTAGGGAGCAAAAAGGTGGTTCAGTAATATTACGGCATTACTAAGGGAACATACCCAAACTACGTCAGCAAAAAATGCAAGAATTTTGACCACCCTCTTTCCTGCGTCAACAAGTTTCAGTATACCAGTCATACCAGGCGTCATCAAAGTCAACAGCCCTTCCCCTCCCCCCCCTTCCTAGCAGTTGACTTAGTTTGGGTATGCTCCTTAATGTTCCAACGTTTAAAGTCATGAAAGATAATTGCAAATGCTGATCTAAGTTTGAAGATGAGCCAAATCGGTCAAGCGGTTCCGGATAGCCAAAAGAGTGGTCAAATTAGGGTGCCTGAGAGGTTTTTTGAGGAAATCTCGAGAACTGTGGATACAGAAAAATTGCTGATGAGCATTATTGTAGAGAATTGTTTGACCGACAATCTTGTCTTGGAAGCGGAGTCCTAGCTCATCATCCTGAAGATGCTTCTCTAGAATTTTTAGATTTCACTAACTTCTATCACGTTTTTTGGTTTCCATTCTGGATTTGAGGCATAAGGAAGGTGTCAGGAGATTGGATGTCGAAACCGAACCCCTCCCTGATGGGTCCACCTCTTCCAAGGCATAGAACTTAGGGACTTTCAAAGGTTCAATCAGGTTTTCTGGGTTTCCTTCCGGATTTGAGGCAAAAGGAAGGCGTCGGGAGGTTGGTATTCGAAATTGGACCCTTCCTTGATGGATCCACCTCTTCCAAGCTCTAGAAATTAGGGATTTTCATAGGTTCCATGAGGCTTTTTGGGTACCGGGTACCTCTCTGGATTTTAGGCTTGGGGAACGTTA
Source organism: Trichosia splendens (assembly GCA_026413465.1). Taxonomy (NCBI): domain Eukaryota; kingdom Metazoa; phylum Arthropoda; class Insecta; order Diptera; family Sciaridae; genus Trichosia; species Trichosia splendens. The sequence goes on along the minus strand of JANVCI010085556.1, from coordinate 10,636 downwards.
CCATAGGTGAGTTCTGGGACTGAGATTTATCGGCCTCTTTCCTGCTCTAGAACTGTTATTTTTATAGGTTCCATCAAGTTTCTTGGGTACCCTTCTAGATTCGAGGTATAGAGAACGTGGCCATAGGTGAGTTTTTGGACTGAGATGGATCCACCTCTTCCCAGCTCTAGAACTTAGGTATGTTCATAGGTTCCATCTGGCTTCTTGGGTACCCTTCTGGATCTGAGGTATTGGGAATATGGCAATATGTGAGTTCTTGGGTTTCTTTTCGGAGACATTCCATCAAAATCAATCAACGACATTTTGGTGGCAATTTTCCTGATCTTTGTAACGAGAAATATTTCATTTATTGCAGTGGTAGTAGGATCAGAAATTGGTCGAAGCAACATAACCCTTATTATCGTGAGAAAGTTGTGTAAAGAGAAATGGGTGGTGAGGTGAGGCTTAATATCGGGCTGTACGCATAGCGCGCAGCGCTACTCGCGAAGCTCAACATTACTCTCACTACCGGGCGAAGGTTGAGGAAAATTTAGACAAACATTTGAGAAATATTAAATCGAATCATCTGCCATTTGTGACTCAAATTTTTTTATGGGCCTAACCATTTTGATTGCCCATAGGGCCAGTCAGGCCCTGGATATTACCTGTTTGCGTGTTTGACGCTGGCAAGAGGATTGTCATAATGTACAATTCAAATGTTCTCAGATGTTTAAAGATTGTAGCAATTAATAACACCGCCTACAAGAAATATTGAATAAATGCTGTGTGGGATGGATAGATGGATATGATTGTAATAACATAGTTGACATTTTGATATGAATTTCAGATTTACAAAACAAGGGATAATTTTTTTAAGCACCGTTTATTAAATTAATTTAAATTAATTATATCTTACTTGGCTGTGATGTATAATTAACAAACTTTTACGAAATATATGATGTTGTGGATGATAAATATAAAGTAACAACGACTACTTCATTTATTATTTCTTTTAAAGTGAACTAACTTAACAGCAATTAATGTTTTTATTAAAAATATTTTTTGTTTTTAATAGCTTTTATTTGCGAATCAATTCGTAATAGTCACTTGCTTGGCATCTAAGATTATATTTATGTATTTGTATTTGATTTCATCTTTAGATTATTGTAATCCCACCACCGTAAGTAATCGTCCTATTTTAATTTGTTGAGATTAATGTTTAAACAGAAACTTGTTTCCAAATTATGAAAGTCAATTTGTAACTTAACACAATTGGAGTTTCTGCGATATCAAAAGGCAATTTCATATAATTGCCTTGTCATATCCATAATGCATTATTCCCAATTCGTATAGCCTTTTACATAGATTAAACTTAATCTATTATGTACTAAGTTCGTTGTTTGTATATCTCAGTAATTTTAAAATATTATCCAATTTGGAATGTTTAATTTTCAAAAAAGGTCGAATTCACATCATTTTCGACCGATTAACATTCACAATAATATTAACATAATTGCACCATTTTTATTTAAAATCTTTTTTAGAATTTTATTAGAGTCAGTCTCAAGATTGAGAAAAACAAAGAAAATCACTGGAATTTTTTTTTTAAGAAACAATTCAACTGCTGTGCGAAAATGCAGTATTTGTATATGGACCACTGTATATAGAGCTTCCAGAATTTGATGCAGTTTTGTGATGTCTTCGTGCCATAATACATAGAACGGCTGCTACAACAGCTAACATTAAAATTAAACCGGCTATTGCTATGGCAATTGCAAAACTCCGTTGTGATATGCAGAGAGCATCATCAGGAGACTATTGATTAGAAAAAAATTAATTTAATCGAAAGCATTTTAAAAGCTAAATTTTTTTTTTAAATACCTTTTCAGCAAACACTGAATCATCACCACTGTCAATAACTTCTGCATTTTCGTTTACATAAAGGCCGGAATACACTTCAATTGTGGCAGGATGGCCTTCGTCGCTTGTATCTTCGGTATCTCGTTTAGATCGATTTTGTGCACAATTTGGTGCCTATAAATGCATGTAATGTTGGTCATCAATATTTCCCATTCGATAAGCTTTTAAAACTATTACCTGTTGACATTCGGGATCTTGGAGAGCACACAAACGAACGTTGCATTGGTAGTACACAGACGATGTGTATGGAAATTTATGAGCAGGAAATGAAACTGTTGCTTTTGATCTATCATCACTGTAATCAAATTGTCCCATGATCTCACCGTCTAATGGGCATCTGGAAATGATAATTTCAATTTGAACAACAAAGTTAATGAAAATTTAACATCAAACTCTCACCCTTCGCTATTAACCAATTTCTGTTCACCCCAGCCAAGTCCATCGCGAACTAAACAATCAGTCACATGAAGTCCGTAGATATTCTGTTTGTCAATATTTATTTTCAACGTTAGCGGATCACCAATTTTTACATTTTCCGCAACAATGTTGCCGGAAAAGATTTTCATATGACATCCTGGCATAGGTTTCTCGTAACCGACTTCGTTATCACCCAACGATCTACCGTGATCACGTCGATCGGGCAATTCGTTGCTGGTCAATGCCTCAGGAGTTTGTTGCCATTTGGATGATCGAATTGGTGTTGCCACTTCACGACTCTTGTAACGACAGCGCACATGATATCCACGTCCCAAATCGGTTACCAATTTTAGATGTGGTTGAAGAACAATTGTATTGAAGAATTCAATACCACCGTCATCCTGAGAGGTAAAAAGATTATTTTGTTTTTTTTTTTTATTTGGGGCGGAATCAGGGTTGAATTGATCTCTTTAAAATCGGTAATTTCACTCTATAATTCAGCTTTAAGTTGCCCCTTGTCACAGTCACATTGGGTTCGTGTCTAAAGACTAGCCACTTGTGGACGTCTTATTTTGGAAAATTATGTAACAAAACCAACCATATGGAAAAAGTGCTTTGAAAATGTATATTTTTTAAACATCATTCCCTTTTGCATATACCCCCCTCTCCCTTCTTAGTGCGGGCTGGATTCATGGACAGCACATAGACTTAAGGACCATGGTAAATGGATATTCACTGATTACTATTACTATTAGGGCTACTTGCAGGTACGTCCGACCACCTCTTCATGGCGACATTAGAAAGTTTCACGGTCAATCGCAGAATGGGAAACGAAGATCTGGACTCATAGCATCATCGAACGGGGAGGAAATGATTGGTATAAAACAAAATATCCTTAATTTCATAGGTATTGATAGGACCTTTCCAACCTTTCCATTTTGTCAACTTTTAGATGACGTTTGATGAAATTTTTGGCTCAATTACAGAATTACAAAATTTTTCAGGAATCACAAACTGACTGGCTAAAGTAAATGTCCTCAGTTTGTGATTCCTGAAAAATTTTGTAATTCTGTAATTGAGCCGAAATTTTTGTGATTTTAAGCATTTTTGGCAGCGCCATCTGTAGCGACATAATAAAAAAAAGTTAAAAATCCAAATTTCATCAGATACTAGAACACCCAAGGCAAAAGTTCCTTTTTCAAGAAGTAAAAATTCCCAACACAAAAGTTCCCAAGGCAAAAGTTCCTTTTTGTGAGGACGAAAGTTCCCAATGCAAAAGTTCCCAATGCAAAAGTTCCCAATGCAAAAGTTCCCAAGGCAAAAGTTCCCAAGGCAAAAGTTCCCGAGACAAAAATTCCCAAGACAGAAATTCCCAAGACAAAAATTCCCTAGATGCAAATTTCTTTTCTTTTTTGCTGGACAAAAATTCCTAAGACAAAAGTTCCCAAGGCAAAAGTTCCTTTTCGTGAGGACAAAAGCTCCCAATGCACAAGTTCCCAATACAAAAGTTCGCAAACACATTTGCACTAGTACAAAAGTTCCCAATGCAAAAGCCCCCGTCACCGGGAGGGGAGGGGAATCCTGAGACTTATCGTGTTAGTCAACAGTAAATTTAACCCTCGAAATGTACGCCAAAATGTAGACAGACCAGTTTTTATAGTATCTACTGACTGCCAGACGACCTTTCAAAAAGAGAAAACTGATAACATTTGAGAAGAGTCTCTCGCAGTGAGCGAATTGGTTTGATTAAGCGTCTAAAATGGAGCATGAAACTCGAACGGTATCTAAAGTAACTCCTGAATGTAAGATGAACCAAATTGGAATGAAACCCACAGGGACCCGGTGAAGTGGCCGATCAAAAACAACTTTGTGAAGGACGGTTTTAGGTGAAGCTAGATTAACAAGGAAGTAGTGATGGCTCTTATTAAAAACAGAATTCAACGGAACTTTTTAAGAACCCTATTTGCTTCCTCACGTAGAGATCAGTTGATGATGCCCCTATCAGTGCCTTTAAATCACGACGAATCCAAAACATAAATTATTTCACGCAAATTTATATTTGGAAAAAACGATTTATTCGTGATAGATTACCTTAGTTTCCAATGAGATACCACAGCCACTAGAGACTTTGCTTGGAAGTTTCTCGGGCCTGTGTAAAAACTAGGACAGCGAGGTAAAAAGAAATTCCTTAACAAAACATATTGTGTGACAAGTTAATTAAATGGAGAAAGGTATCTGAACGAAAATGACTCCACTATATACGTTTTGAATAATTTATCGTCTGCTTTCAGGATGTTTACATATTTCTTTAGTTGAAAATATCAGGAAGTTGAACATTGATTATTGTGGGAATTAACATTTAACATTTTTTCACAAACAACAAAACCCACTTAACTACGATCGCTAAGAATTTAATATTACGTCATTTTTGTAGTTCTTACCTTGACGCGACCAACAAAATTATCTTTCATAAATTTTCATATGCATTACGTTATGTACACAAGCACGCAGCAATGTATTGTCTGAAGTTGATATTGGATGAATTTTGTTAAGTAAGGTACATACATTACTTTAACCAATAAACCGTTGGTTTTTATCTTCTTTGTATGAAATATGTGATTTGTGAATGATTTAAAAAGGTAAGATGAGAATATATAAAATAGCAGAATGTAGCTGACGGTCATGCCCTATAAGTTTCAATGCAGTTAAGACGTTATTAGTCACATTACACATTTCGATGTAAAAAATGTAACGTTATTGCATAAGAAACGATTCTATTTGTATCACGCAGGTACTACTACCTAGCCAATTAAAAAAAGAGTAGTGTAAGATGGAAAATTAACAATTTCTGCTATGAAAAAATAATGAAATATTCTTTTACCTCAAGGACAAGCAATTTTACTTAACGACATTATTGCAGTTCTACGAACAATTCCAAGTATTTCATAATTTCTGTATGAATGTGACAAGTTAACTAGCAAACACTTTATATGAACGTCTTCATGCGTTTATGCTCCTACACGTTAAATATGTGAGATGAATATTTAAAATCAATTCTACGTATTTCTATCGTCATAATTGATTCATGCTACAATACTCGGTTAAAACTTGAATATGGAATATGTCCATTAATGCGACACCCAACTGAAAAAAAACCAAGGTGGTTAACCTTATCAATGTAGGTAACTTAAAGACGATATCACATTGCAACCATTTTTATTACTCCGTCGTTTATACAATGGCAGAATTTTCGTAAAATTTTACTTGGAAATGCATAAGCTTCGTTGAATACACAATTAGTGGAATTATATTTGGAATTAAACTTAAAGCTGCTGCAGTTTTAATAAAGATCATAGTTGTCGGTCAAAGACTAAGTGTTAATACTGTTTCGATAAAATATGTCTGGGACAATCTCATGGTACTCTACCACAGGGTCTGTAGAAAGTTTTCGACATTTATTTAGAGAATGTATTACCGATAGCAGCTTCAAGTATTAGATAGAAGCTTCGAGAGTTAATGGTCCACAAGAAACCACCTTTCTCGCCCACTTTCTTTTCAATATCGACATAGCTACAACGAAGTCCAAGAAATTCGTGTAAAGTGATGACATGCTTCTAGCAATACGATCTATTCTATCATTGTCTTTTGAGGAAACCCTGTCTAATGACGTGGTTATTTCCTAAATCTTTATAGTACATGCGAATCATAAATGGAATTGTTAAATGAACGTAATGAGTTACCAGTTCTGTCAAGCTGAAATAATGGCATATCATTTGTAAGAAATTTGTCTACCGAGCATAGCAGTAGTTTCAAAATATCAATTGTTCATCACCTGTCTATCACGGACGTCGGGCACGGAAAGAGCGTGATTAAACTGGTATTTTTTGGGCTTTACGTTGGGTTTGTATGAGTTTTAACGTGCAACATGTATATTACACATGTACTTTTAACGTTTGACATGCATATTATACATGTAAGTCGCATAATATAAATGTTGCACGTTAAAACTCATACATAGTATGTATCACATACCCAACGTAATGCCCCAAAAATACTAGTTTAATCACGCTTTTTCCGTGCCTGACGTACGCAGGTACGCAGGATATGAGCAACAATGATTTGGATAAGATTATTAAGATTATGGCATACAACTGTCGCGCATGCGACTGCGATAAATCTGCGTATAAGTCGAGATAAATCGTGCTTATAATCGGAGAAATATCCATACGAAATGGTTCAGGGAAGACTTTCTTGGAAGAAATGGTCGATTCGTAAATATGTTCGCCCGTAGGTATTTGCTCCCGAAATTCTCAAAAAGATGAAAGAATGGAGGATGCGAGGGAGGATGGGGGTGGATGAGTTATTGGTAAAATAGATAAATTGGTGTTTCAAACGTTGTTATCAAAGTTCTATCTCCCATAGTGTAAAATTCATTTATACTTCCATGTGTTTTGAAAAAAAAATTTTTGGTATTAGCGTTCGTCTGGATGTAAGATCGTCCTTGTGTACAAGATATAAACGTTTATATATCTCTATCGATGTTAATTATTATTATTATTGTTGTTGGTAATGGTGACCGCTTATAAAAATGAAACGGAAAGAATAGAAAACTCAAGATGTAGGATGAATGATGTAGGAGGTCTATTAGCGTCATTTGAATTCTTTCAAAAAAAAAAAAATTAAACCAAAACCATTTTTAATACCTTATGAGTAAGTAAATCAATCAGCATTAATGAAAAAATTCCAAAAATTGCTATTTTCGATTTCAGAAAACGATAAGACCTCGGTTGCATAATATTTTTACCTTGTTTTGTCCAATTTTGAATAATTATCTATTTATTCGTCAGATGTAAATTATAGAATTTTTCTGCATTTAATGGAAACAAGTGGGTAGACAAAGCAAACAATGTAGAAAAACTTTTTTTTTTTAATTACAACGTGTGTTTGTTCATAGTAATTATATCTTCCACATTTTGTAACTTTCGTTTTTATTCTTCTTAACACGTTTGTCCAGTGATATTTTATTAACACATAAAAGCCAATGTTTGTCACTCATCTCACAACAATGAGTGTGAAATTTGCATTTTACGTGATTTTGTTGGTGGTAAGTTGCTAATTGCAGAGTTAGCAGATTTATATTGTGATATCAACAGTTTGATGTCTTTTTTATATTCATGAGAAAGAAGAATTGTGAAAGTGAAATGACTGGATTTAGAAGATTATTAGATATTCTTAATTCAGAGAAGTAGCAAAACGGGAATTTTAAAATGTAATGGGCTGAAACGAAGTGACTAATGGCACATGCGTGCGAATAGCCTTACTATAATAAATATGCCATTCGCACGCGAAATTCTTCATGTGGCGAATGGGTGGATCAATTAGTAGAGGATGTTACCCCGAGTCCATCGGTACACTAATTCATTCAAAGAAGCGGAACCATATTAGGTGGTGTTGCTTTAAAACCCTGTTCTGTTTGTTAAATAAATTCAAATCAAATCAAAAAAGACATAAGTATTCCCCTTTCTCGCACTAACTGCCGTTGTACAGAAGCTAACAACAGCACTATTGCCCTTTTTCTCACTAATTTCCCTTGCACATAAACTTAAAAGATCCCAATTTCCCTTCATCTAACTAATTTCTGTTGTACGTACTTGTTCAACCACCAATGGGTCACATTTACGACGTGCGAATAGCTTCTTTATTATAGTAAGGGTAATCGCACGCGCGTGTGTTATGTTGTTTCATGTCGTATTTAAACTCGTATGAAGTACGGCTTGAAAGACCTCTAATTTGGCAGTCCAGTTGGAGAGAAGTTATGGTCAAAGAATGGTAAAAATGAAATACCTACGATGCTACATTTAAATGTCTTGGGTTGTTTAAGTGCTAGAGTAGTATTAAGTCGGTGACCTCAGATAGTGGTCCGAAAAAAAAATTTAACCTCCCGTTAATGATGGGTCACTTCCTTATTTAATAAATCGTCATTTTCGACCATCAGATTTATTTTTTTTTTCCAATGTCCAACAATGACGGTGTTTTGGTTGTTCAAATCGAAATATTAAATTTTGAATAAAAAATGTACTTACAGTTTCTTGTGGCATTGTATTGCAACTACGTAATGGAATTTTGTATCGCAAAGGTCCTTCATGATTTCTAAAAATAGAAAACCGCGTTTTTCTTACTTCAATCATATTTTTAGAAATCTTTCAAGCTCATACCTGTATTCAGTCAAACATGATGAATTTTTCGACAATCCCTTTGGATATACCATCCCGCTAAATAATCCATTTTCTTGACTAGGCGGAGGGTCCTTTATGGTTATAACCATAATCCCAGATAGGCACTGTATTCGTACGGTTGGTTCAATTAATGAGGTTTGTGGTGCTGGTTATGAAAAGATGATTATAAGTTAAATGCCGTACAATTAAGGTACTTATTTTAAACAAAAGAAAAAAAATACGCCACATGATATATTACAGCACATCAAAGCCATTTATTTAATCTTTGACTTCGGTAATTAATATGAATAATTTTGTAATAACAGTACAGTACCTTTTCTGCAATTTCTTAACCCAACCAACATACTCATCCGATAATTTGTTTTTTTATCGAATTTTTTTATTCTTTTTTCCATAAATGGAACAAAGAACAAGAACATGTAACATCGTGACTCGTTATTGTGTGATCTAAGACAATTCTGATTGTTATTCGGGTAGAATAACGTACTACCTATATGGAATTCGTTGAAACGATCAACAGTCAAGACTCAAGTGTAGTACATTGAACTTGGCGTGAGGTATTTTATATGTTACCTTATATCACTGGTTTTTAACGTTTTATTGTGTTTACAAATAAATTTCTCAGCACGTTAATCTTTACATTTATTTAAGAAGAATCTTACGATTGTATATTTAACAAGGTATGTTGAATTAAAGGGTAATTCATCGATTCTTAGCTGTTCGATTGTAGCTGTTCTTTGTACGTGCGCTTGTAATTTGAATTGAATTTTTAATAACGATTGTTGTACTTGACCAGTCCTCGGAAACATTTTATGTTTCATATGCCTCTAGAATTGATTTACGTAAAATGTCGTCAATAATGATTGTACTAACCCAATATACTATATTGCTGTCGAGATTGTTGTGATTATCAACCGATTTATGATGATTATTTCAATTAAATATATCTGTTGTGACTAACAACTTGTAAGTCAGAAGGTTGACGTGTGTGATGCTTAGTTACAATAAGGAAGGAAAACTTGTATCACTTTCACAATACGAACAAAAGTTTTGAAAAATTGAAATATGCAAGAAGAATTAACGCTGAATTTTAAGTGAAATTGATTAGTTCAGCACATCATTAGTGCTAATTTATTAACATAAGAGTTGACTCTGGTCCAAGAGAAACTCAATTATGGATATTATATAGAACGTATGTGATGCGTTCATCATTCGAATAGATACAACTATGGAGCTACTTTTGTAGTTGGAACAAAAATATATGTATTTAGTAGGGCTGAGGGGTCCGTCTTTTGTGTGCACATCGATTACACACATGTCTTATATATGAGAGAAAGAATTTTTGTTCTGACGATATGGGATCCGGGCCGTCCTCCCGGTGACGTTTTTTGTATATAGCAAAAATCAGTGGTTTTCGGGCATTTTTTGCGGAATCAACATTAATCCGGTGAACACAAAAATCCGAAAAGTACAAAAATTCCGGACGACCCAAAATCCGAACGATGCGCAAATCAGGAACGACCAAATCCAAACTACCAAAAATGCGGAAGATCTACAATCATGTCATTTCATATTTTGCAATTTTGTTATATTTATTAGTTAATTATCGACAATCCGGACTTTCTAAACTGCGGTCATTTAAAATGTCACGCATTTTTTGTGATTATTAGTAAATTTTTATTTACCGACCTTTCGAAACAGCAGTGCTTATAACATCGAAACCAATTAAATAATTCAAAAGGACATAATGTTCTGAGAGGGAGTACATGTGAATAACAGTTTACATGCAAGTTCCTCCCTCAGCCACAGACATTGAACATTAAATGCAACATAAAAAAGCGGGATCGAAGAGCGGCAGCCCCTGCAGAAAGGGTTAGGAGGTCTTCATATTACACACGCAAATAACAATTTCATTAACTGTCCGCTTCCTTGCTTATCTGCATTTTTAATCATGCGGTTTTTTTACCGTTTGGTTCTCTGTTTTCTGAATTTTTGCCTACAACTCTTCATGGAGAAAATATTACAAGTCAAATATTTGAAAAAATATTTGATTTTTTCAAAAATTTAAAAAAAAATAAAAAAAA
>JANVCI010084445.1:0-11658 GCA_026413465.1 Trichosia splendens | reverse complement strand
GCAAGTGCGTAGTTATATATAGGTGCATATAGGTGTATCTATATGTAGGGATGGTGTCTAAGGATGATGTGTTCGTACGGGTTTTATCCTTATGTTTTCTTTTTAATTCTGATATTTGTTGTGTTGTACTGAGGGGTATGTACACATTTTGGACAAATACACGATGGATGAAAGTAGGGTATTTGAAATTTCGCCCAAAATGTCCTTCTTGTTCCACAAAAACAATACAAGAAGTAAGATTGATTAATCAAAAATTCAAATATAAGTGCGTTTTGGTGCAAAAAACTTCATCTCATCATAAGAAATTCCGGTGATCATTTATCCTGTGAAAGTTAATCATTTCCATGTTCCTTTCCATGTCATTTCAAACAAAATCTAGACAAATTGATTAATGTATCGAACTTGCACAACATTTTCATTACATTTGAGTTCAGTATTGATTTGAAGCAATTTTATTGCTTTTGTAAAATTGATTTGTAAATCATATTTAACGTTTATGTCATCGAATCAACAGGACTATCACTACTTTTTGACTAAAGAAGCATTCAGTCATCAAAATATTCACATCCTTTAAGCAATTGCAATTTTCATCTAGGCGCTTCAAGAGTATAACGTCAGTCTTAGCTAGGAATTTGAGGGGAACAAATTTCGATTCTCATAAAAGTACAAAACTAAGCCAATTAATTTCTCTTCAGAAACATAGTGCAACATATATGTTAGACAGTCTACATTTCTCAGACCATGAACATTGAGACAGACCTCATCTTCACCATTTAATTATCACTCACATCTGAATCTCCACCAAAATCTGGCGGAGGAACAATATGTACCTCGAATTCAGAACCGTAATCTGATTGATCGGCATTTGAAAAATAGACCGCTCCTGCCCCATCCGTATCGTAATCGGATAAGAAGTCTGGATACGGTAAATTTCCATCAACCAGATTGGGTATAACAGATGCGACACCCGTTCTATAACTATCTTCACTTGAATAGCACATTTCATCTGACAGACCGGCTCGTGTGCCCTCATTTCCACTGCCACTACCGTCTGGTGTACTCGTATATTCATTTCGTTGATATTCGTTCATTGAAAATGCATCGGTGTACGAAATCGATTCTTCACGTTTCAATTGTCGTTTCTTTTGTCGTTGTGGTTTTTGTGGTGGCTGTGATGATTCGGTTTTATAAATTGGATTTGTAATATGACCCAAACGATCATAGCGAGGAAAACCCATTTCATCGACATTATCATGAGACATGTCGAGACTTTCGAATTTACTCGAATACGAAGTACTTGGATACGGTTGGTACTTGCCATCATTTTCATACTCATCCGTCATTTGTTCTTGTTCTTCATCAAAATCAGGATATTTGTGATCGCTTGAGCTCACCTTGGATAAATCAGAACTGCCCGAATCGATTTCTTGAAAATATCCTTCCGAACACTCAGAACTTTCTTGTTCAATTAGAACTGGCACTTTATCAACACGAGAGCGCTTATTGGGTGCCTGTCGCTTTTTACGATATCCTCGTGTTCGTACTGGATCTTGTTGACGAAAGTCTAATGAACTATCTGTATCATTTCCGCTTGGTGGACTTTTCGGTAAAACATTACGCGGCAGCGATGATTTTCTCGGTGGTTTTTGCATCAGTTGTTGTGGTGGTGATTCCGAACTCAAGCTACTTGAATAGTATGGTGAACATTTAACTAATTTGTCTGGGCGTGTAGGCATCGGCGATGAATTGTCAGTGCTCGTTGTCGTTTCGCTCGTATGGGTTGTTGTCGATGATTCTTCGTTGATGGCGGGAAATTCTGATGATGAAATCAAATGCTCGTGAAAACTTTGGCTTTGTCGCAATTTCAGTGCTGTCTTGTATTCGCGGATTTGACTCTTCGACAAAGTCTTATCGTCGTAACTATGATGTTTAACTAGCGGCTTGTCATACGGCGAAGGTTCTTTAGGTCTAATTGATGCAAATGGTGAGAACTCTTGACTTTGATATCGTTCAGTTAGTTTATCGTTCTGACCATAAAGTTTTTCAATAAATGCATCGCTGTCCGAGGAAATGTCTTGGCTCTGGTATCGTTGAGACATTAGCTCAAGCGACCGACGCTTTCTAGCTGTTTCATCCGATATTGACGATGGCTTCTTTTCCTGCATGTCAACGATTCGAGGTGGAATTTTCATAGGCCGTTCTGTTGAACGAGGTGGTGAATTTTTGTCATTCTCATCTGATGAATGTTCTTGACTTTTTCGATGAACAGCAGGAACGATTTGATTATCAGGTGGCGAATTTTGTTTTCGTGAATTTCTAGGATGTTTAAGTGGAAGGTACTCAATGGTGCCAGTTGGTTTGGGATGCGGTTTTGGTTTAGATTCTATTGTTGGTTGAATTTGTGCTTCAGCTAGTAATGTTCGACTGCTGCTGGTAGACCATTCAGTAATTGTTTGTGCGATTTCTGTTAAGGTTAAGGTGGTATCATCACTCTTTGTCGCAGATTCAGTTTGCTTGTCTGTATCGGAATTTGATAGCAGTTCATACCTATGATTTTCCGATCCATTTCCCTGTGAGAATTTATTTTTGCTGCTGGAACAACTTCCACTTTTTTCATTCAAACTTTCTGTGGATTTGTTCAACGAACTAAGACTTGACTTAGTATGATTTGACTTTTCACTTTTAGCACCACCTGAATGATTAGAAACAGCTGACAAGCTATCAGATCCAGATAGATTAGCGTACTGTCGAACCGTATTCGTACCAGTACTCCATTCTGAAATACTTAGACCGATTGATGTGTCTTCCGAGTGGCTACTGTGAGTACATTTTTTCTGTTGTAATCCCATTCGAACAGTTCCATCGATGTCCGTACCCAATGAACTTGTTTCCTCTTCTGAATGACTGCTATGACTACACTTCTTACATGATCCAGTACTTAATCGCGGTTCTAAATTCCTTCGTACCACGGTCGGATCGTCAGTAAATGTCGCTGATAAAATGTCGTCGATTGAAGTATCTGAATTGTTTGACCCTCGTGAAAATTTCCGACTCATGTATTCCACGGGCCTCGAATCATCGGGAGAAATTTCAATTTTCACAGTCCCCGGACCGAAAACATCGTCACACAAATATATGTCATCTTCTGATATGGGACTTTGGGGAGATCTAGTCGGTTGACATATGATAACGGTATCCGGATGAAAGGAGTCTTTAAGAATGGATTCCTTTGCCGATGGATTGCAACATGCATCGATTGAAGTTCGTAGACAGCTGGATGTCACTAACGTTGAACTTAAACATGTCACAGGCTCATATTGAATTTCAGCTAAACATTTTAATTCAGATTGAATCGATGCTGTGGAGGAAGACATCAAATAAGCCGTTTGTTCGTAGGGTAAAGTCTTGCTACTGGATGAAATTACTTCCTTTCTTGGCGAATCATCTTCAGCAGATACTTCGGTAAATGAATCGATCATTACCTGTGTGGCATTTTGGGGTTCGCTAATGAAAAACGTTTCTACACTTCCAACAATTGGAGTTTCAAGAACACTAGATGGAGGCGATGGCCAGTTTTCAGTTTCGGATTCCATTTGAAGACGTTTCGGTTTTGTTCGTTCGTGTGGGACAACGACATTTTCAATATGCGCTACAGGAACATAATCATATGGAATTTCTGGCAATGGCCAGTCTTCCGAATCTTGACTACCTCCATTTGAAATACATTCTAGAGTTGGTCTATCAGTATTGTGACATCCCCGTCGTGAACCACGTGCAGCTTCTTCAACATCAACTTGCGTTATACAGAATCGACCATTTTTCACTGATGATGATCGACCAGCGATATACAAATCGGATAATCGTTCGCCTGTGGCTGAGTCACAAGGTATTTCTGGCATTTCAGCTGAGGTACGTCGATCAGCATCCGATATATATGCCAAATTTGTATTGCTCCGTGAATCGGATGACAAACTAGCTTGATGATCTGTCGAAACAGCGGATTCCTCACGAATGCTTTCTGAATGAGACGAAGCCTTACTCAATTCATCTTCCATGCTTGACTTCTCCGAATTAGTACTGCGTTCTGATATACGAGACAGAGTTCTACCCAAAGTAAAATTGGAACTGTAACCAATAATATCTGACGGATTTACTCCTATCCCTCCTACACTGCTTGTCATTGACGGATAGCCAAAGTTTGTTGGAAAATCATTTAAATCATCTTGGAAACTGGAGTCACTTTCTTTCTGATCGTCAGGCGATTGCTCTTTTCCCGAAAATTCATCCGAACTTTTCGGTGCGCTAGCATCGTAATGTTCGTAACTTTCTTGTTCAGGTGGCACCCAGTTGTCTTCAATGCTTGAGCTACCAGAACTTTCAATCGGAAATGCTTTCCAAGTCGATTGTTGTTCTTTCTGTACTAAATCACCTCTTCTTTGTGCCGCTCCTAGGGAACCAGAACTACTTTCTGTTTCGAATGATCCCCGTGATTCAACACTCAACGAACCTTTTGATTCTACGCTCGACTTTGATTCCAACGAACTTCGATCGCCATTCGTTTTCAGCGATTTCTGTGTCAACTTTGGTGTTTTCTCTGTTGGTGACTTCGGTCCATCTGCCACCCGACAAAGTTTTTTATGACTTGATTCGCGTAATGGTTTTAGGATTTTGGGTTTCTGACACACTGAACCAGAACTGGTATCACTGTCGTCGCGAGCTAAGATTTTCGAAATACGTTCTTCGATCGGATCTTGGTCAAGTTCGGAACCAGAACCGAGATCAATTGGATTTTGTTTTTCTAACGTTGGCGTTGAGACTTTTCGAATCGGTGTTTTTGGTGCCTCGTCTTCAGTATCCGAATCTGGTTTTAGTTTAAGAAGCATAGTGTGTCGAAGCTCATTGCATTGAGCTTGATCGAAAGCTTCAAAGTCTTGAGATATTCCGAGCGGCCGAGATATTGAACAACTGACACTGGACTCATCTTCAATAGAGCTTTTGTCTCGTGTCACTTCTAATGATGTTTTTAATGTAATTGATTGCGGCTGATCACGAACGGGACTTAAATCCTTATCAACACTTCCCCATGAACTTGTATCGGAGCTACGCGAGCGATCGATACTCGATTTAGGTGAGAATTTTCTAACTGGTTTTTCAACATCAATGACTTTTGTACCATTCGACGGTAACTTTTCATTCGTTGTTTCTGGTGGTGTTACAACAATGCTCATATCAATTGCATCGACTGAATTGTTTGGTAGTTCTTCTAATGTGTTTTGTTTTTCTAATTCAATCTGAGCATTATCGGATACATCTGAACCAACCAACTCTTCGCATTCAAGTGTCACCCAAGATGTTGTCTCGTCACTTCTACTCCGCTCAAAACTTAATTTACTTTGCACTGGCTGATCGTGTTCTTGTTCCCCCGACAAATCTTCCTCAACAGACGGTTCTTCGCATTCAATTGTTGGTACACGATGAAATATTGCCGAAGGATGTTGAATTGCAGGCTCATCGTCAGCAGTGGATTCCTTTCGATCTTCTGATGGAAATGATTGTCTCTTCATCCATTCTAATTTCCGTCTTTCGATAATGACATCTTGCATGTCAAGTTCTTCCACAACACTTTCCGTTTGAGAAACAGTGCGTCGTTCAACATGTCGTGGAACGATCTTTTTCTCATCTAATGACAGCCAAACGGTGCCACTGCTACGAACAGTAGATCTTTCATCTTGTGATCGACTATCGGAATCTGTTGATGTTGTGGTGCTACGACGAGGACTTTGTACAGGTCGATCAGAATCGGAAGATTCACTTTTCGGTTTCGACTGTACCTTAACGTGAACTACTTCACGGGTTACGACTTTTGTGTTGGAATCGGGCGTAGCGTTGATCTCAAAACTTCTGTCCAAACTTCGAGTTTTTATTTCTACATCAAGGAAATGATGCTGTTGATGTTGTTCGGTTGCTTTCTTATCTAAACTTTTAGATTTTCCTTCAAATTTCTTGTGAACCACAGAACCTTCGATGATTTGTTTAATCTCCTGGCTTTTACTGATTCTTCGTGGCGATTTCAGTAGCATTTCATCGGGATTATCTGACTTGTCGGAATCATCTAAAGACTTATTTCGATCTTCAAAACTTCTGTTTGCTTTGTCAACTTTTTCCTGACTTCGATTTTCGTCAAAACTTCTGCTAAATTTAATCAAAGAAGTATCCAACTTTCTTGGAGCTTTTGCAATCAAAACATGATCTTCAGCCTTTGATCGAAAATCAGTTTCGATGATAATTTTGTCGCCCTCTGTTTTGACGGAGATTTTATCTTCAGGTGCGGGAAATGGTGGTAAAACATCTGACACAGGACTTAGCATAGTAATGGTTTGCTTCATAGCCGATTCATATAACTTTTGTTGACGTTCCTTTCTCTTGGCTATGTCAACTACAGATTCCTCCTGAGATTTACTTTTCTCACGACTCATTCGACGCGGTTCTTTTTCCAGCGATTTTGGACGATCTTTTGAACTTGTCCTTTTGGCATCTTTTAACTTTTTTCCATTTTCGTCAGGTAGCAGAAGTGTTTCTCTTGATCCTAGTTTGTCAAAAGATGATCTTGGTGAAGGTTTCTGACTTGTTTTCGATTTTCTACGTCCAGTACTTTCTACACTACTCGCTCGACTTACACCTGGGGACGATCGTCTTGAACTATTGCCTGAACTCATTGATGATTTGTCAAAGTTGTACTTGGGAATATCCAAAATAAACTGTTCTCCAATTCGTAATTTCGACCTTTTCTTCTCCTTTACCTTAACACCTTGCAATGTGATTTTTTCGATGAACTGAAGCTGTTCTAGTAGCTTAACCTCCTCATTGTCCAGAACGATGTATCGACTTTTAACAACAGAATCAGTTTGTCGTATATAAGTTGACGACGGAAGGGATTCAATGCATGATTGAATATTTTCAATATTGTCATCACTGGCAATTTCAGGTTTTGTTAAAGATTTCTCTTCCAGAATTTCGGTTTCTTCGTCAAACCCAACCGTATCATCTTTGGATGAGAATGCATTCATTGGTGGTAGACGATGAAGTGAAATAACGGGAGCGTCAAGACTTTTAGCTCGACGCCCAGATGTCGGTGAATCTTGTGTAGCTTTCTGTCTTTGTAGTGACGCAAATGCCGAACCTTCCGAAAGATTTAAGCGAGCATGAGCAAATAATATCGGTGCATGTCCTTTGGATCGTTTAATTATAGAAGAATCGATCAATTCCTCGATCAGTTTGGTTCGAGACTTTTTTGTTTTCACATCTTTTGACGATATAAATGTGTACGCAATGTCCATGTCAGATATCTTATCTTCATGACATGTTTCGTAGATTTCGTCATCGGTGCGTAAGAATTCACAACTCTCTAATATTGGCGATGGAATGTTTTCGGTGAAATGGTAACCTTGACTCGTTTGTTCATATTTCGGTTGTGGCATGACACCTTCTTCCTCAGAACTTGGTATTGAAATCGATCGTTCCGATATGCGTCGCAATTCGGATTGATTGACATAAGTTGCATCTGTGCCTTGATTGTAACGATTTTCGAGATCGGCTAATCGACGACATTGTGGTGGTGAGCCTTCAATTTCAGTTGAACTCATAGTTTGACCACGACCCCAAGCTGACATAATTTTGTTTTGCTCAATTTTAAGAATCGGCTCGATCTCTTTACGAGATTGAGGAGGTGAAAATTCCAATCGTGATGGCATCGCCTCAGCCGAACCAAACACATCGTCTGAATCTACGGATTCGTCGTCGGATGAAAATGATGTGATGCGAATTTTACTTTTTTTATGTGGTTTACCCTTAGAGATGCTACCACGAGGTTTAATAATTCGTTTCATTGCCAGAATTTCCTTCTTTAAACCGATTTTTGTTTCAAGATTATGCCGAAATTCCATCATTTTTGTATCGTCTTTGAGTTTATTCTCTCGTTGAAGGCTATCAGTCTTTGAACTTGTCGCCGAGTCACTTTCAATTTGACTCAATTTGCTATTGAGAGTTTCTAACATTTTTGGATCCATACGCTTAGTGATATCTCTTTTGGGACTGGAAAGTTGAATTGACGGTGACGTTTTATCTACTTCCAATGTAACTGGATCCACTTTGGACAGATCAATGTTTTGTGTAAACAGAAATCCACTTTTGTTAGCATCTACAGTCGTCAAATTATCCAAAATATCTGGAAGAATATCGGCAGTCATCAGAGTACTCTGCTTCGGAGGTTGTTCAATTGGTTGTTGTTTCGGAGATTTCGGTGATTTAGGTGATTTTGGTGATTTCGGTGACTTTGGTGATTTTGGAGACTTTGGCTTCTGTTTAGGTGACGGCGCAGTGCCATTCATAATATGTCGTTTATGCAGCACATAAGGAATGTCATCCTTCATGCCATTTGCATTGTAACCTCGGAAGAAGCTCTTCGGCAATTCAAATCCGGACTTTGGAAAGTCAATAGCTGACATTGGTACGTCATAGCTTTTGGTCATGTCAAAGTGACCGTGATTCTTGCAAACGACCGGTGGAGCACTTGGAATTTGCTTATAAAAATACTCCTCATCACTTGTATCAGCTGGTGTGAGATCAATCGATTTCTGGTGCATTAAAACGTGCCGTCGCGAATTTGATACCAATCGTGATCGATTAGCTAACGAGTTAGGATCGCTTTTAGTGCGTTCTACAATAGCATGGGTAAACGATAATGGTGTCATTGTACCAGAAATCGAAACACCAGGATCCACTAACATCTTTGGATTATATTCTTCAAAGTGAGTTTTGGCTATCAGCTCTTCTTTGCGATTGGACTTCTTGCCCACAATGTGAGGTGAATCAATAACTTGTTTATCAAACTGGGAAATTAGCTCTGGTGTCATGGGATAATCGGGTGATGTTTTATTCTTTTCACAACTAGTTGGAGTATCTTGACTTCCGGTTAGTGATTCAATTTTGTCCTGATCGAAACTGAAGATATTTTCACTCGAACTGCGACGGTATTCGTCACCTTTTCCATCGATATTTTTCCAATTTTCGTGGGTTGTATCTGGCGTATTCGAGTATGAAGAATAAGATCGAAGATTTCGTTCAGTTTCAACATTTTGAAGACTTATTGAATGAACGTGAGAAGTTTTGTGGGATTTGTTGCTTGGAAATGTTGATGAATAATTTGCTTGGGTGTCGTAATAATTCGATTTGTTCAATTCAATCAATAACATATCATGGGATTTGACCTTTGGTCTACCATACAACGATGGATCAACCTCAATGTCATCATTTTCGAAACTTTTATCTAAACTTGGCAATGACACCTTAGCATCATAGTAATCACTTTTCGATTCTGCACTGGAGTTACGTTCGGTCAATTTCTTACCAGCTAAATTCTTTATCAACTGACCCGTTGTCTTGGGCATTTCATAGTTCTTTGGCAAACCATCAGCTACAAATGAATCCTGACTGGATGCTCGTGAATTATATCCGGAACCAGATGTTTTGCTTTTGGTAGTTTCCCTGGATTTCTTGCTATCCGTGTGATATACACTATCGCGTGACTTTTTACTGGAAGTGCTACTCTTAGACAATTTGTATTCACAATATTCGCTCTTCGATTCTTGACTCGAAGTACGAGAACCCATAGCTTTTTTAACTTCTTTGTAGAAACTGCCATCCGACTTAACGCATAGTTTTTCACGCGGCAAATATCGTGGATCTTCCATCAAAAACATGTCATCGTAATTTATGTCCGCCGCACTTTTCGATTTTTCCTCCATGTGCAAACGATACTTACCAATGCCACCGATTTCCGAACCACTTTCATCATCACTTGGTATATAATTTCCAGAATCTAACGAGCAAGATCGAGTGTGAGCATGATGTCGAATGTTATAATAAATATCATCTTCAGATTTTTCCAGTAGTTCGTAGCTATCGTGAGACAGTTCGTCTTGAGAGCCAGTGAAATCAAAGTTATATCGATGTCGGTGTGGCATATCAATCGTATTGTAAGTACTTCCAGGATAACTAGACGAATATACTTTGGTGACAAAGGGTAGGAATTCTTCATTTATGTCGAGTGAATGGTTCTTGGGAATGGTAAACATAGACCGTCTTGAATCATCATATCGTGTTACCGGTGAATCGATTCGAGAGAATGCTAAAAATTCACGATCGAAATTATCATGCTTCGATGGTTCATAGACCGTATCGTATATATCTTTGCATGACGAACTGCGCAACCAAGTGAACTTGTTAATGTCATCGTCATCGTGATTTGCCAATGAATTTTTCTTGTACTGAACCGTTGAATAGATATTGGCATGAGATAATTCATATTCAAGTCTTTCGGACGATGTCTTTACATGATGTGGTGAATTATATGCGGATGAAATTTGTTCAAAATCAGACGATTTGACTGTGTTTGAATAGTGATGGTAATGATGGTTTCGTAAATTGCCCAAGGACTGATGTGTGGCATAATGACTATCGTATGAATCGGCTGAATCGATGCCAGACATTTCTGAATTTCTTGGTAAAGAATGTGTACTTCGAGGTTGAACCGGTGGTGCAGCATCTGACTCTGTTAAATTTTCGGAATCACACTTGTTGTCGCGACGATTTTGATTGCAATAGTCAAGTGTGACTGAATATCGATTACCGAAGTAACCATCAGACTCACAGTTTGTTACAAAACGAATGGAATTATCAATGAATTCATTGCTACAATGTTTACTACCAACATCAGCTGGAGTAGACATTTTAGTGGATTCACCCAAAGCGCTCTCTTTGGATTTTGTTTTAGCCTTGCGATTTACGGTTGCATACAAATCGTCACTGAACTTTGGTGTTATTTCATTGAAATGATTTAGTTTGGTTGTGCTTGCTTTGTGATACAAATCATTAATGTCCATGTAAATGATATTGTCAGGATCGTCCGGAGGTGTTGTTGCCGTATTTGTCGACTTAGACGTCGAATAGGTATTGCTATAAAGGACTTGGGTGGCATTGTTGCTGCTGCTGTTGTGATTGCTGTGAACCAACAATGGATGACGATAATGGGTTGAATATGTGGGAATGTCCGGTGTGACAACACTCTCCCGGCTGATAGAGGATACTGTCTCCGCCATAGAGCTGTTGAGATCCGCCGTGATGATTTTTGATGATGCCGCAGGTATGTATCTGTTGTTGGGATGAGTGGAGTTGAGAGTTGATGACGCACGGACATAATGGTGGTGGTTCCGATCTATTGTTTGTATATTTGATTAATTTTACAACATTTTCTTTTCACTTATATTTCACAACACAACGAAACCATAACAAAATCATAGCCGCATGCTGACAAACTGAATATAATTCAATGTAACCAAAATGGAAAGTAAAATAAATCATTTTTAACTTAAGACTTAAAGTAAATATAAATGAATGTCCCACGTTGTCGAGACTCTTTGGAGATTTTTTGTTTTTCAATTTTTGTGGTGAATTTCACTTTGGCAACCTCTTCCCACACTTCCCAAGATAATTTGTAATAATTTGCTTCAGCAAGGGAAATATTCTCCTTAATAAAAGTCCTTAACAAAACATAAACGCTGCGCAGAGCTAGCTAGACCCGTACGATCCGATCATCAGACT
>JANVCI010083334.1:0-11660 GCA_026413465.1 Trichosia splendens | reverse complement strand
GGCACCGTGTCTGTGATAATTGTCATCCAGTAGAAAATGTAATATCATTGCCACAACAACTAATAGCGCCGAAATCTCACCGGACAATACATTTGGAGAACTTGGAATTTACACGTCGTGTGTTTCTAAAATATCCGCAATTTTCCTTGGACGACGCTGCCGACTTTGTACGGCAATATAATCGCAACACACCAGGCGAACCCGAACAGAATGTCTACATGAAAACCCCATTCAATCCGGCACTTCATCAACCAGTCCAAAAGATCGTCTGGAATCGTGATATCAGCGCCGCACGCAATATCGCAATTAAGGGAGTTTCGTTAATCACGAACGTATTGCCACCAGCATCGCTCCAACGTCCGAACAACCGAAACGATACGACATCTTCAGAATCGTCAGATGATGAATGATACTTCAACTATTACCTTGTAGCCTTCGTAGCTACTTTGAATTTGTGTTAATTCTAAAAGTACATGTCATGTATTATGATTCAATCATATCATGTAAAGCAAATTGAAGCTGAATACTGTAAAACATTTCTTGAAAAAATTTATGTTTTTAATGCGGATAAATCAAGCTTTGGCTAGTAAGTGTTAGGGTTCGTTCACAAAGTATGTCACGCTCGAGGGGGTGGGGGTAGCCAATGACACAGTCAAGGTCATGTATAATCATTCAGTTCAGTTATCAGAGAACTCAGATAGAAGAATTCAATCAAAGAAAGAGAGTACATAGCCACCCCAAGCAAGAACACTGTTCTTAGAACAGTCTTTACAGTGAACACAGAAGGTTCAATTTGCATGTTGCCGAAAGTCTGCTGGCAGTACTGAAATTGAATGAATACATGCACGCACACTGCTCAGCGCACTGCGGTTGCACAAAATCAGATTAAAATGTAGCCTGCATACAGGATTTCTCTTTCGATTGTTATTGCTGGTTATCTCGCCATAATCTAAAGTGCAACGACAAAAAATCGTGTGGGCGGATTTTGGGACCGGCATCGAGTTTACCGGTGCAGCTAGGACCGATTAATGGTGGCATTCGTGGAGGGTCGGATCCCAACACAACGCTACATTTTTTGGTTCGCAGAAACATAAGCCCTAGTGGTGGCGGCAGTTCATAATTGTAACGCAAGGATCGGAAGCGTAGTGCATGACTCAAAGAGACAAACAATCCCTGAGAGTTTTTGGACGAGAAATTCTTAGGAACATTATCGGTGCTGCCAAGGATGGAAACATTTGACGACGAAGAAGATTGAATCAGGAACTCTACGAGCTATGTAGAGAATGTGATATAGTCGCTGTCGTCAAGATAAATACACTTAGATGGCTTGGTCACGTGCAACGGATGGAAGAAAACCGCATACCAAAGAAACTATTTGATGGACATACGGATGGAACGAGGTAGCCAGGAATGGCGAGAGGGTGGAAGGATGTTGTTGAGTCTGGCCTAATAGAATTAGAAGTGAATGACTGAAGATCGTAGGCGATGAATAGGTCCGATAGGAGAAGCCTGTTGGAGGTGGACAAAACCGACGGTTGTTAGACGGTTGTATGCCCGGTTAATTAAACGAAGTAAGTTAGGAGGTATTGAAACAAATATACCATTTACAATTTCCGATGTTAATCTTGGTGCTAAATTATATTTAAAAAACCTGGTCGTAACGAGCGGAAAATAAAAAATTAAAACTTCTCGACGTAGATACTACGTGGAGAGGGAGGGTTAAAAATTTCGAAAAACAGCATTCACCGAAAGAAAAATCTCTCACAGATATAAGTGGACTCTATTATACCAACATCCACGGCAGATATAATTTTTGTCCGCTACACATAGTATATTTTCAGGAGAGCAGTAAAATAATCTTTCAGAAAACAATATATCTGCAGCGGATATTATTGTAATAGAGTTCACTTATATTCGTGAGAGATACAATTTTCTTTTGGTGAGATACAGTGCCAATGTTTGGGAAATCAAGTTCGCAAGTTTCTCGAATTTCCCCCACTCATCGAAATCTCACGTTTGGCACAAATATACGCCGGGCCTAACAATTCCAAAGCCATATTTGTGGTTACCATACTATGTTTACAGCAACCATGTCAAATTGGATGATATCATTATTGTGGCAACAATGATATGTTTGCCACAAACATGAAGTATAATGTTTGTGTAACATTTTTGTGTCAACCATGATCACATCATCTGCTAAAAACTTCGATAAATTGGTTATTTGTTAATGTTCTCCCACTAATGTTATGCATTTTGAGTGTAATTTTAACAATCATAATTGTAAAAACCACGAAATATGAATAACAAACACAACCCTAATAGTTTGAAAATGAATTGATCGTGCGCCTCAATACTTTCTTATTTTTAATCGGTTGAGAATGTTTTTCTGAGCAAAAAATTGTTCTACGGTATGCATCTAAAATGTTCCGTTTTTCTAATATTTGCCAAAGAAATATGAAAAAGTAATGACCTTGAAAATTTAAACTGTTATAAAATTAAAATCTTATGATTTTAACCGATGTAGAACATAATTGTAAAAAAAAAATTGTTCTACGGTAATACTCCAAACGTTTACTGTTTTTTTATATAGTCCAAAAACCACTCGCCGACCAATGACCTTAAACTTGCAATTAAAGTTATAAAAAAACTAAAATTTTTCTAGGTATACCGTAGAACCGTTTTTTGCTTAGAACTACATTCTTATTCAATAAAAAATAAAAAATTGTTGAGGCGCACGATCAATTATCGAGTTATGACGAATTTATTCTAAATGGAGGTCCCAAAAATGTGTTTTTACCGAATGTTTAGTAAAAAAATCACGAAAATGTCCCTTTTTTAATAAAAGCACCTCAAACAAGTCCGTTTCTATCTTTTCTCCAAGTGACTATACCTCTAACTAGTATCGTCCACAGAGTCCAGTTATGGCAGCAGTGATCGTTCAGAAATTAGTTCGGATGTTTTAAATGTCGATGTTTGTATGGATTGCCCTAATAATACAATTTTTTCACAATAAATGCTCTATTTGATCCTCAATAAATGTATTTTGACTTGAAATGCATTTTGACTTGAAATGCATTTTGACTTGAAATGCATTTTGACTTGAGGTAATGATCTACTTTTAGCAACTTTTTTCGGTGAGATTTGATTTACGGCCATAGTGTTCCTGAAAAAGTTTATCCGAATGTATTTGAATGCTTAAATCTGTTTTAAACTCCGGAAAATGTAAAATTTGTATGGGATCTAGGCTTAGTTTTGACCTACTCATTACGAAATTTAGTGAATTTTGTTTTTAAAGGAGAAAATGAATCTCACCAAATTTGAAGTTGTTTCGAAGCTGTACCCCTACCTCCCATACAATTTTTCAATTTTTATGCGAAAAAGCACAAAATTAGTATGCGAACTATGCTTACTTTTTTGTCCGAATAGCACCATATCTCAAATTAAGTTTACAAAATGTTTACATAAACCATCTTTGAGTATCATATTTGAGAGTACCATGTCAATGTCATGCAATGTTTGTGAATACGACGTTAACATTTTGGTGACGATCAACCTCGTATAATATTGTTGCTGCAAACATCTCATGTTTCCTACAAATATATATCGCTCAAAATATCGATCGGCTTTCACAAACATGCCATTTTTGTGATAACCAACCATATAATGTTTATGTTAACCACAACATGGTCACTGCGCACAAGTTATGGTTGCTGCAAATATACTTTGTGAAATTATTTGGTTCAGTGTTAAATTTCTTGAATTTTAAATTTAAAGAAATTTAAGGAAATCTTTCGAGAAACTTAAGTAAATTAGAGAAATGTGAGGAATCGATTTCCCAAAAATAGGTTCTGATTAGGTAGCTGGATGGATGACACTCAAATAAATAAATAAACGTTTTTATTGGCCCACTTCTGCTAACCGTTTCTGTACGTTTTTGTGACATTTCGATTAGTGGCAACAGTCACATCTGGACTTTTTATCTTTGTTAAAATTTGTAAAAATCAATGAAAGAAAACCTTTTTTTAAATAAATTCTTCAAAATCGATCTTAAATTATTTCTCGTTTTAGATGTCATTTTTAATTCCTACGTCAGCTTCAATATTTTTGCTTGCAATAATCAATCAAAAAAACTGCTTTCCACTCATGACGCGCAACGCATAAACAATTTCGCTACGGCAACTTTATGACTGAAAGTACTTCGGAGTCTTTAACCATTCCGTATGCGTTACTTTCTGGATTAAAACATATACCAAGGAATCGGTTAATAGTTCGGACTGCTGTGTCAAGGCAAAACAGTTTTGTATATTTTATATATTTTTATGCAATATTGTACAGCTTCAAAAGTTGTGGAACTAATTTCTTTTCCGATAAACGAAAAATTTCTAACACGGAGAGTATTTTGTATGAAAAATGAAAATTAGCAATATATCCTGATTTTGTTGGATCAAGTAAGCAATACGAAAAGATTGTGGAAGAACTTCCTTTAGTGAAAGGTTAGTGACGGTGCCCTCAAAGTTTTAGGTTTTACGAGAATATGAAGGCAATACGTTCTTTCGTGAAAAAAACTTTTCCTACATTTTTTCGCATTCGATTACCCAATCCAAAAGAAACTTGGAGAAGTTATATTTTACATCATTTTTATTTTTCCAACAAATTATTTTTGCAAAGAATTTCCCATTTTAAGTGAAAAAAATTAATTTCATTTAAAGCAACACAATAAGGCAGTTAAGAAAAAGTCGAAATTCCCATAGCGAACGAGTTTACGTAATTAGCCTGGACTATAACTGACCACCAAATAAGTTAAACCTCAAATAATTGCAAAGTTCTGTTCAAATTTGATTAAAATACGAAGGCTATTCCACTAAGGATATTAATTAAAACAATCACAGTAATTAACAAATTCAATAAGCTACTTGTTAACAGCAATTAGTTATATAGAAACTGAACAATAACACTTTAATGTTAAAAATAATTTTCAGGCACTAATTATCTATAGGACTTTAATATTACAGTACTTACTTAAGATATAAATTATTAACTTCGTTAGAATAACATATAACATTTCAAGAAAAAAAAAATCAGAATATGTTTAGAGATTCGTCACTTAAGATCTCAATCACTTGAAATGAGTCAGATTTAACCCTTTCGCTGTCTCGCTTAGTCTTGTTTGTATTTACCACTTCTTCTCTGTCTCTCTCATTGCCATTTGCAAGGGAGTAAGTCTATTCTAATGGTATAGACCAAATGCTCAATATCTTATATCTTATCTTCTGTTTTATATTTAACCCTGACGGAGCCTCGGATGGAGCTCAAAAGATTTCGAAAATATTTCAACGTGGACTTAAGATTCTATTTTTTTTTTAAATCGCCTTCACTCCTCCCTAATTTACCATCCAGATATCATACAAAGAGGTTATCCAAACTGATTGGAAATTGCTTAATATACTAGTGTCACAGACCAAAGTACTTCCAATGAGTGTATATCGGTAATTAAGTTCATTCTCAATTATATTCCATCCTGATAGTCCGATGTGATAGGATAAGAAAGATTATATTAGAACAATTTTATGCTATTTCTGATCATTTACTAAAAGTCTATGAAAACAATTCGACTTCCTACGGGACGACGATCATACAAGTAAGACAACTTTAGTTCAACTAATATTTTCTATAACATGGCCTTTGGACCCAACCATCTCTTATGCTTCCCAAGATAAAGTATTGAATATAACAATAATCCGCGATGGCACCCGCACTATTCTGGGATACCCCATTTTGACCACTTCTACCAAATTTACCCATCTTCGAACTCGTCGGAGCCATTACGATTTCATCATCATCATCATCATACATTATACACTATAGACCAAAGCATCCTTGCGCTGTGAGGCCTTATTTTTAGCCATTTAATGATTAACCTTGCAACCCTATCCAGTGCTAAAGAAATAGTCTGATCGTTCAAGATAAGTCCTCTTACTTCTAAATCATTATTAACATAATCTATAAATCTACGTATTGGTCGCTCCTCCCTTTGTTTCCTGGTACTTCTGCTGATAAGATTCTCTTTGGTAACCTATTATCTTGCATTCTTTGCACATGTCCAAACAAACGAAGGCGACTGACTCTAGCTGCTTCTTCGAGTGAGCCGACATTAGGCATATCTCTGATATAATCGTTTCTAATTTGGTTCTCCCATTGGTCACTACGGTACGATTTTGTGTCAAGAAAAAAAGTTGAGAATTACTCAAGTGCTACGGACATACAGACGGCTATTCAAAAATAGACTCTTGGAACCACCCCACCAAGTCTATCATGGAAACGTGTCGTTTTCGCTTATTTAGGGCCGTTACAGACTTCATGGTGAAGTTATAAGCCTGATTGATTCGCACGAGTCTTAAAATTTGTTATGACACATTAGCACGGTTTCCTGCAAACAATGTCAATTGTGTCGATGACAATTCAAATTTGTGACATTTGGGGTGCTTACACCCACACAAAGTATGAGTCTTATAAATCAGTTCTACTTTTGTGACACCCTTTCATATGGATCGGAGAAATATGTGACTGAATATTACATTAAGCCGATGGAACCAAAACCTAAAACCGTAATTCCATGTAGTAAAGTATTTACTGTTCTGAACACTTTGTCACACCAATTTTATCAAGGGGAATTGCAAAAGAAGCGTCTGCGGGAGTAAAAAGCCAGGAAAAAACACGGACGTCAGACAACAGAACCTTCTAGCTCGTGCTTACGGGGGATCTATATTTGTTTATGTTCCACTCAAGAGTTCGTGTATGAAATTGGTACAAGTTGTTCGTAGATATCGTAAGATATCAAATGACAATGACCTGTGTTTTCTAATTTCTAAGAAAAGTCACAAAAAACCTGCAGAAAAATACTTGGGGTGTCCTTGTTACAACCCACGGAGGCGATATTGCGATGTTCACGTTTGTATATGAAAAAGCAAAGTTAAAGTTGGAGAACAATGGACTTATGTGCTTTTTCCCGTCGGATCGATGGGTGACGTCCTCTTTTTCAATTAAATGACAATCTTCTTGTTCCTCTTCGAATTCTTAGTTTGTTAATTTTGGCATATTTTTCGTCGCAGAATTATTTTTCCATATTTTCAGAACGAAAATTAAAGTAATGCTCGCATACTATCCCGCCTCCGGATGGGGAGGGTACTTTGGCAAATCGACCACTGAGGCTTATTACTAACAACACCTATTGGACCCGAAAAACCAGTAAGCTCTCTTTTTCAAAAGCGTGATTGGGATCTTTAGCATATCACCCCCTGAGCCCACCCACCAAATATCAACATTCTATATCTTGTAAATACGTCTAAACGCTTTTCTAGCAGGTTCATTGGGAGTAGTGAGCTATGGACTAGTAAATGTTAGCCAGAAACTCATTTAGTATAATTCAGTATAATAATAATAATACCCGATAAATATCATATTCATTCATCGAGCAAAACTCATTAATAATACCATTAGGTGATTTTTAAGGGAAATAAAAAAAGCTCCATCGTCGAATGAATGCTATTGTCGAGGTTATCCTCTACCTTCATGAAACAGTGCAACACCTGCCTTTAGTACTGCAGGAAGACGTTATTCTCTACGGCATACATAAAAAAGAGGTAAAAATGTATGCCAAACATAATAGATATTCATTTGCCAACATTAGGCTCTGATATTTGTGAAATTATTTCTCAAACTTTCACAAAAATTTCACAAAACTTCTCAAAAATTTGTGAATTATCAGAAATGATTTCACAAATACTAGGTTCTGCATTCGCCAATGGTTGATTGACGGTAATATGATATTACTCTAGTGTATAGCTTGAAGTGTTAGTTAAATAGCAATAACAAAAGCAGTAACCAAATACATAAGGGGATTAAATGTTAAAGGTCTTTACAAACTATCCAATGCTGTTATTCTTAAATCCCAAAATTCTTGGATATGTTACCTGTTGGGGGGCCGGCACTAAGGCTGCATAATCATCGTCCGAAGCAACAGCATCATATAATGGTTCGTCGTCTGATAAATTAGATTGTCGATTAGATTGTTGTTTTAACATAACAATATTTGGAATCATCGGTGAATCTATGTTAATGAGTGAATCAGATGCATTAATCAAAGTAAAATAAAACATGAAAAATTAGTTTATACCAATAGGTCGTAGAGCTGCCATATTTTGTCGCCTTCTCGCGTCGACTAAAACATCTGTAACTAAACCAGCAAATTCACTGGGACTGAATCGGGCCAATTTTTGACGTCCTTGATTTCGTGTTGCACTCAAATGTGGATTGGTCGGTAAAAATGGGACAGCTCCAATGTCTGGATTTAATGCACTTGTTGCCCATATTGCTTCCATTTCTCTACGGTCCACCTCATCGTACAAATCCATCACCAATTCTTCGAACATTCTATTTGGTACTAATTGCAATTTACCACGAGCAATTTTCAATTGTTCACTAATCTCAATATTTGTGTGTTCCGGAAATGTAAAATGTTGACCAGATGAGTGATCTGGCTTTTTGCCACCCAAAAAAACTGTTAAACGATCGGTCACCTCATACAAAGCTTCAGTTAAACGATCAGCAATGGCAAAGTTTTTATTATTTTTAGCAATTTCTATGGCAGTATTGCCTTGTGAATCCCGAGCTGCTATGTCAGCACCATAGACTATAAGTAATTCAATTTGAGATGCTTGTCCCGATTTGGCAGCTACGTGCAATGGTGTTGAACCAGTTTCCTTAAGTATGATGACGATTTCAAGGATGGAAAATTTGTGAATTTTACAAAACACCTACCTCGTGATAGTAATTCGGATCGGCTCCTTGAACTAGAAATCTTAATGACATTTCTAAATTTGCAGATCGTACGCTGGCTCGAAGTTGTTTGCTCAGTTCATTTTCCAGGCTAGCACCACCACCGTCTTCTAGTTGTAAAGAATTTGGTTTCAGCACAAATGAGAGATTAACATGTTTGGCACGTATAAAATCAGCCTTTGTCGGATGCAGTGGATCTTTGGGTGTTGGTTTTCTTTTCAGTCCTTTTGGTGCTACTGAGTCCATTAAGCAATGTTCCCAGACACTGTTTGCTCCATGAGCATTTAATGAATTTACGAATGTAAAAACGGATGGAGGCCAACTTCCTTGTCGCAGTGATTTAACCTGTGAAATGTGTCGTCCTAACGATCGATGAATAGAGCAACATTCCGAACACAGTAATATGCCTCGATTTATTGAAGCCCATGAAGGATCTGTGAAATATTGTGAGGCATAAGTAATCGATGATGAGTAGGTGTGTACTGTATGTAATATGGAAGGAAAATACTCAGTATATACACCTCGAACAAAAGTGTGGAAAAAAATACGAAAAGTCAAACTAAAGCTACTACGGTGGCACTTATTGTTTGACTCTCCACACACTTCGAAGACAACAACCGCATCTATCACGTCCGAGGCGTAAAAAGCGTTTAAAATTGAATATTCAATTAACCAAAACGTAAATTGGTCTTTTTAATAAGTATTAGATCGGGTTTTGGCAAAACATAAAACGACCACATCGCGTTTTGGTAAATCAAACTTTCATTATTTGGCGGTTGGGCAAAAATGCACTAACCAATTCGTTATGTGGTCGTTTTTTCGGCTTTTGGGCCCAACATCGGGCCATAACAAAGGTGAAGAAAAAAAGTCGATTTAAATATTTCCGCCTTTTTTTACTTCTTTGAGGAGGACATCCATTAATTCGAAAGAATATCAATTGGCATGTTGGAGAAAGTTGCATATTATATTTTATGTTCGACAATGTTTCCGAACATCAAGAACTTAAGCTGTAGCTACAACATTAGCATAATTTCTTGAGAACTAAACTACAAGATTATCATCATCATTTGATTCTAGACTCCCTGGGGAGCATAGGGCACCAACAAATTGTCGCCAGCGAACTCGATCTTGTGCCAGGAATTTTATCTGCTCCACGTTTTTCCTTAATTCCAGGCGCAGTTTTCGCTATGTCGATCTACGTAAAGTAAGGCCGATTCAATTCCACATTCTCCGCCGAATCATCGTGGCGTTTGATTTTATGTTTGACCAAAAGATTCTCAAGATCCGTCTCCAAGAAATAATTTCAATATTCGAAAAATTGGTAAAGTTTGTCGATAAGTTCTTAACCTATTTCAATTCATTCGAAGTCTGCCCTATTTCCTTAATCAGGTCCAGGTTCTTAAGCTAAAAAAAATTTGATTTATTAACAAGTGGTATTCAGGTGTAGATTCAATCGCATCGTCACCTGTATATAAGTCAGTAAATTGAATATGCCATTTACATGGAACGGTCAGAGCTATACCTGGTAATTCAATGCACAAGACAGAATTCGTATTATTCGGGTGATGCTCAACAGATCGGAAAAATCTACAAAAAATTGTAACTACGCCACGGTAATAAATAACCACTTCGTTCCCACTTTAGTCTGTCATTTCTTTGGCCGGCCAAAACACTTGAGTCTTCAATTTGAGATTTTTACAATTCACAATCACTAAAAGAAGTTGTCCGAAGAATCCAACTAGAATCAGACTAGAGCAGTGTTGTCCTTTAAGCAAGCGATACACATACATTGAGACTTAAAGATTTTTATATTTCCTTTTGACTTATAAGGAATAGCGTGATTGTAACAGAGCGAACGGTCAAGGCCTTGTCACAAGGGACTTAATCTAATTACATATTTTGGATTTAGATTGTGAGCTACGTCATTATCGTAACTTCTGAAGACTCAAGAACTTTTGCGTTGCTTTAAGAACACCGAGAATGCCGAGTTATTCGCTATAGCTCGATCTGTATGGGATCTGGCGTAACGCCCATTGTCGACCTACAACTTCCACTATGACTCATAAGAGTCTAGCTAGAAAAATCTGTGAAATTTTCCCTCGAAAGACATGTTATTTCATGCATGTCTTGTTGAAATACGAACAATTAAATACCATGTTTTTATTAAAATCATCAGCGGCTTAATGACCGTTGTTACATGTAACAGTTGAAAGAACATTAAAAATCTATTTCTCTCTGAAACTTCGTAACGCAATAGAATAAGAAACTTTAATTAAATTAAATTTTAACGACGAAGAAGAAAGCTAAAACAAATCGACTTATGCAAATCTAATGGAGAACTAATACAAGTAGTGTGATATGCAACAAGTAAATTACCTCCACCACAATCCCCACAAATTTCTATTTGTGTACGCGATTTTATTCGCGACATTCTACTGAATAAACGTTCTTTATTTGCAAAACACATTCATTTCCTTGTTGAACACAAAATGAAATAAAATTTATTGCACAAAACACTGGAAACTAAACAAAAATATTTCATTTTATTTATCCATATTTGCATGAAAAAAATTGTAGACTTCTGCTATTGGTATGCGTGCAAACTGTATTTACAAATTCGTATTTTGACACTTTTCAAATTTGCTATTCCCAACCGCTAAAGATGTCTTTCTCATTTAAAGATTTATCAGTCCATATCAGTCGTTTTTCGCGTTTTTCTCAAATCTGAAAATTTATGTTTAGCAATTGATGAAATTGTAGTAATAGAACTACTTTCACCATTTCACGTGCCATTATCTCATTACTGGGTGTTTAAAACCACG
>JANVCI010082223.1:0-11674 GCA_026413465.1 Trichosia splendens | reverse complement strand
TCATTTTTAACGAAAATTGTTTTGAGGTTATGGCTCTATGGATGACGATTGACATATCATTTAACCTTGGAACAAACCTATAGTGGTCAACTCAAAATATGTCAAAAGTGGTTCCACATCATAGCATCAAAACTTCAAGTCCTAGGACGAAGTGATGTACGGACGAGTTGTTCGCTATCTCAAAGGACCGCCACTTTCCATACACCACTTTTTTGTAGGATTTGTAGTTTAGACGCTATGACGCTAGGACAACTTTTATGTTTTTCCTTTTTTCTTCACTCGGCCACTATTCCCCGTACATAGTTTGTGTTGATTGAGGCTATTCAGCCGCTTTAATACTGGCCTTTGCATAGAGTGTTTAAGGAGAGCGATTTCGGACCAAATATCTCAACTGGGCTCGGAGTCACACGTCAAAATGAGACAGTGAACGCATAGAAATTCAAACTCTCATTTATTTTCATTAATGATTTTTCGACAGCTGACCCCGAGCCTAGTTAAATTTAACTGGTCTTCGCTTTCCTTAAACGCTCTTGAGTGACCATAGTAGCCGTTGAACATTTATTGTTTTGATTTGTCATTCTTTTGTTTCGATTTTTGTATTTTTTTATTCTTTTGTGTAGGTTCTGGTACCTCGATATGACAGATATATTTTTCAATGCGACGGCCAGTATCCTACAACCTTGGGTGAAAGAGTTGGTGCGTAGCGGAAAAACAACAAACCAAAAATGTTTCCTTTTTGCACATAGAAGTTAGCGACAATACAAACAAATTGTCAAAAGTAGAAATGTGGTGAGAGAGGTCACGTGACCAATATTTACAATACATGATTGGTCGTTGTGTTATTTTTTGAGAGAAAAGACAATTATTTTGCTTAGTCCCGTTACTTTCAATATCGTGTGGCTTTAGTATAACAAGCTCATAAACGTACTAGATGAGTAGACACACAACTGCCATATATATCAAAAGATGTATTACGTGAAATTTGTGAAATTAAGTATACACACACACCGTTGAACTTTTCTAAACGTTCTAAAAAGATTCGCAAGCCACACAGCTTCATAACAAAGGCATCACTTTATGCATTTTGGGGAATTTTGAGAAATTATTCAACGAAAATAAAGCGGGACTTCTTTAAAATGTTCTAAGAAGGCCCGCATTATTTGCCACATTTTATATATGACATTGTTTGTCTTCTCATCTAGTACGTCTCTGAACAAGCTAAATCAGCAAACACTGGTTTTCATGATAAATAATCCAGAACTCAGTTTTTCAGGCTATATTTTATTCACACTTTTAACACTGACGCCAGTCTGGGTACTTTTGCAATTATAAACATTAAAAAAATGAAAAACTCGCACTTTTTTTTTAAATCAATTATAAAAAATGCCCAGTTTGGCGTAATATTAAAAAAAATCTCTGAAATATTCATTTTTACTTTCATTTTTGTATGTGACATGGCAACCAAAGCCGTATTAAAAATCAAGTCGAACTAAATATAGTACTTTTCTGAGCATTATTATTTTGAATATGATTTAACTGCTTCTCTTTAGTATCGAATAAATCTTTCGCCTTTTGCTAACTGATTATAGCATTTTCTGAAGGCAAATCAGCTTCATACGGCTAGTTCACCCATCTGTCGGTTTCATGAACATCCTGCAAAGTAGATCAATTTGGATGGTAAATGAGTAAGTATGAAAATTGGAAATGAGGAAGAATAAAATAGTTCTGCGGAAACTGTAAGAGTATTTATTATTTGGACGTAAGCATCAAATTGTTTATTTATTTATCAGATGGATTTGTATATAGCATCAGAAAAGGCATGTACGAACCTCTCTAAACGTAATTTTTCCGACATATTGTTTAGTAGTTTGCCTCCATAAGCGAAGTCATAACTTTTGTGTGGAAAAGCTAGCAATCCCTAATTTTGCACGAAAAGATACTAGCGCATCTATCGGATGTTATGTTGAACCCGAGAGTCGCCCTTTCTTAAAAGTGAGGGGATGTCAGCAATAAAAGAATAATATTAAACAAAAACGAACAGGATTACTTTAAATGCACATTCAAACAATCCTGTTCGTTTTTGTTTAATGTTATTCATTTATTGTTGACATTTGCTCACTTTTAAGAAAGGAGCGTCTCATGGGTTCAACATAACATCCGATAGATGCGCTAGTATCTTTTCGTGCCCAATACCATATAGTAACATCTGATCCATGAAACTCAACTTTATTCACCTCGACGGTGACATACGTCATACATCCAGGACACAACCCAAAAACTTACTTCTACAGCTAGGAATCCCTAATGGCATGTAGGAGCATAAGGGTCACAACTTCCTTCAACTCGATAATGTTTAACATCCAGGAAATAACTCAAAATA
The DNA here is from genome assembly GCA_026413465.1 of Trichosia splendens. Classification (NCBI taxonomy): domain Eukaryota; kingdom Metazoa; phylum Arthropoda; class Insecta; order Diptera; family Sciaridae; genus Trichosia; species Trichosia splendens. Next base: position 9,294 of record JANVCI010082223.1, on the reverse strand, counting down.
TCTGATGGAAGCTGTTAAAATGAGCTAGTTCTAGATCTAGGAACCTATGGTATTAAGGGTAGGAAGAACTCATCCATGGAACTCAACTTCCTTCATATCGACCATTGAATTAATATGATAATTCGATAATATACTAGGGGACTGGGTAGGTAGTCAGGGTAGCGTTTTACCGTCTATAGACCGGTTCTTCACAGTCCGGGGCTATATTCCAGGCGTGCAACAAGGATAATGATTTGACCATGGCAACATGGAATTTGAGAAGTTTCTACGTAAAAGGAGCAATACAGAGCATGCTAGCGGACCTCAAAAAATATAAGATACAGGTCACAGCAGTGCAGGAAACCAGGTGGTTTGTTAGTGGTATAGACATAAAATGGTCTTGTTTTTGAGATAAGAACACCTAATAGTATGTGGGGACATCTGATTCATGGAACTCAACATTCTTCACCTCCATAATGTCATAAATCCAGGACACAACAAAAAGCTAGCAATGAGCTAACGAAAAGTAGTTAAAATTGCGCTAGCAATCTCTAATATCATGTAGGAACATCTCATCGATGGAACTCAACCTCGACAATGTCATAAATTATTAATCTAATTAAGATGGAACTAATAGACTTTCGTAAAACAACTGTAGTAACTTAAGACCAAGTGGTCTGAACCAAGGGATGAACAATCAGTGTTCCTGCTTGGCCTCGAGGCAAAGCCCTCCACCATTCATAACTAATTTAATCTACTCTAGATAGAAGCAACAGACTTCTGTTTTCTCCATTTCTTGAAATACTCTTCAAGATCTTCGCAATGTCTTCAGTAACTGACAAATCTTTTAATTGCATTGAGCAGCTTTGCGATTTCATTGCAAATCTTATGTTTTAATTCGGGAAAGTTACACCAATGAGTAAAATTGCTAAACACTCAAGTCACAAGTGTTCAACTTTTGATTTGCAAGTGAAACTCATTGGCTACTATGATATCTTAAATCATACTCACTATTATTCGATTGTGTGATATGTTAACGGTTTCTCTTTGATGCTATTTTTTTGCTATTTTACGATAAAATCATATTTAAAAGTAAATCTATAACGTAAATAAAGTGAATTCAGTGAATTAAGTGAATAAATTAAATAAAGTGAATTAGTTGATTTGAGTAATAAAAACTTTTTGATTATGCCGAAGATAAATTGCTGCATCTGTTCGCGTAGAACAGACACTAATAAGCAGAGAACACGTATTGGAGCTCCATCCTTTTGGCCGCTGGTAAAGATACATGCCGAGAAAGTCAATTTGGATATTTCCCTATTATCCAAAGATAAGTACGTTTGTATGAAGTGCCACTCTAAGATTTGCCATCATGAAATGAGTGACCGCGGACCAAATAAAAAAGTAAAGGTTGAACCAATTGTTTCGGAACCAATTATAACCAAAGAGATTCTCAGAGGACACTCTGTACTTGCTCTGGACACTATATTGAATATAACCACGGACATGGTAACTGACGAAGAATATTCAATTTCTACTGAGAGTGTTGTTGATGCCGAGATCGTCCTTGACGAAGAATTATCAATTCTGGGTAAGTTTTGTTTTACTAATCGTTTCGTTTTCTTCCAACAATTTTTTTTTATTGGATGCATTTCCAATAATCACAATTTCCTCATTCGTTGTCCTATACCATTTGACCTTTCTCTATAAGTGTTCTTTGCAAATCAATAGCGAAAGCAAAAATCCTCCGAAAAACTTTTATCTCAAACTGAAATACATTTAAAATTCGTCATCTTTCGTTAACGAATCATTTGCTTCCGCTTATTTGCCTATTATTTTTTCTAGAGATTCTGGAAGGCTTTGACTCTTTGTCGTTTTCGAAGGTTTTAGATATCTAACTCAACAATTAAGTGCCAGTTCAAGAAGTGTTAGTTCGCTTTCTGCCGTTTTGTTGTAGTGTTGAGTTCTTTAAATGATATTTTTCGATTGCTAATTTTTCTTTTTCCTGCTATTTACAACATCATCATCATCATCGCACTTTTGAGACCGATAATGCCTTTCGGCGTGAGGTCTGTCCGCATTCATCTAACTGTGAACTACGCCCTCCAAGCAACCCTATCTCGAGCTAAGGAAATAACATGATCGTCTAAACTAAGCCCTCTAACCTCTAAATCATTCCTAACAGAATCTATAAATCTCCTCCTTGGCCTCCCTCTGCTTCTATTTCCCAGAACTTCTGCTAACAATATCCTCTTCGGCATCCGATCGTCGTGCATTCCTTGCACATGTCCGAACCAACGTAGACGACTAACCTTCGCTTCCTCTTCCACTGATGTAACTCTTAATCTATCTCTGATGTCATCGTTCCTAATGTGATCGTCCCATTGCTGTCGGCGGATTGACCTATGTACAGCCAACTTTGTATAGCTACTAATTCCTTCTTGTTAAACACATGCGATCTCAACTGACTAGCAACCGCATTTCCATTCCTCCTTCTCCCTTCAAACTCTCTAACAAATATTTAAACTCTGAAACCTGCTCCAGAACCTGATCATTCAATGTACAAACTATTTCCTGTCTTGCTTTCCCAACGTGCATGAGCTTCGTCTTACTTACGCTTATCTTCATATCGAACTCCTCACATGCAGCATTTAATCTATCTATCCCTTCTTGCAGCTCACTGGGGTCGCTCATCAATAAAACCAGATCTTCAGCAAAGGCTAATAAATTGTAAATTACCTCGTCTACTTCAACGTTTCCATGAACATTTGCCCGCTTAATGATTTGATCCATAAAAATTATGAATAAAATCGGAGATAGACAACAGCCTTGACGGACACCTTCATTTACTTCAAAGGATTCACTAAATTTCCCATCTATTCTAACAGCAGCTCTACTTTCTACATAAATGCTTTTAATTGGTTCTAACAGACTTCCACTAATCCCATATTCACTAAGAACCTCAAACAACTTTTGCCTAGGGACCCTGTCAAATGCTTTCTCTAAATCTATGAAACACAAATATAAATCTTTATTCTTCTCATACAACTTCGCGATCGTCTGTCTGAGACAGACGATCCGATCTTGGCAACCCCTCAAAGGCCTAAAACCGCCTTGGTTTTCGCCCAACATGTGCTCTACCTTACTTCTTACCCCATCTACCAGAATACTAGCATGAAGCTTACCAACAACACTGAGCGACGAAATTCCTCTATAATTGCTACAATCCTTACGGCTACCTTTCTTAAATATCGGTGCAATGATAGCTCCTCGCCAATCCTCGGGAACTGCCTTGGACCTCAAAGCCAAACTCAACACCCTACGCAACCAAAGAGCCATACTCATCCCGCTATTTTTAATTACAACGTGGAAACAAATCGTTGAGAATACTTTGGATTGGTTTGATTGAAAATAAATGTGACAACAGATAGGCGGGTTGTTGCAGAAACTTGCTATGCCTACTACATTCGTGTTTTAAGTTTGAATTTCGTATAAATGGTATCATCCACTAAATAAGAAATACAGTAGAAATAAATCGTCATACAAGTTGATAAGTTCCGATTTAATTCATATGGTCGAGTCTGATTGATGTTAAAAAAGTTGATTATTTGATGTTACTTTCTCTGCATTAATCCTAATACATGGCACATATATAGCTAATATGATGCAATTTTTCCAATTTCTCACAACGAAGTGACTATTCGCCCCCGGGGCGAATAGCCGCGGTATAATGAAGTTGCTATTCGCCCTCGGGGCGAATTGCCGCAGTATAATGAAGTTGCTATTCGTCCCCGGGGCGAATAGCCGCAGTATAATGAAGTTGCTATTCACCTCCGGGGCGAATAGCCGCAGTATAATTTAGTTGCTATTCGCCCCCGGGGCACAAAGATGTACGAGTTCTGAACAAAAAAATGTGGTCGAAATAATTAGAAATGAGATCTACGTTAATATTGTCTCATGATGAGGCAATATAGTTTTCGAGAATAATTTACTGGACAAGAAATGGTGTCTATAATTTGACTACAACGTTAATAATTTACAATTCCTATAACTAAAGTTCAGCAGAAAATACAAATAGATTCAAGAGATCAACAGAAACCGATTTCTTTAAAAGACGTTTTATTTTGGAAGTGACGGGGGCGAATAGCCACAGTATTATTACCTTTTACTTTTTACGTTCTATAGCTTGACTCTAATCTCTAATATTTCGAATCCTGACGACTTTTCGAATACAAATACAAACGCAAAGGCAAAAATATTTAAAATAAACTACGAACTTTCTTCTCCTCACGGAAAATGCCAGGACTTACCGCATTATATTTTCGTCAGATTTTTTTAAACGAGCACGTTTCTTGAGAAATATAATATCTTATTAGATCTCATTGTGCTCATTTGTAGAAATAACTTTCTAATTCACTACGTTCGCACATAGAAATTAATTGAACAACTTAAAATAAAACTTTACGTTTTACATTAACGAAGACAGCTTTACTTTAGGAAAGAAAATTGTTTATTACGATGAAAAAGAAATTCGCAAAAAGTCCGATAAATAAATCGTAAAATCCGATTTAAAAAAATCGTAAAATCCGATTTAAAAAATCGTAAAATCCGATTTAAAAAAATCGTTAAATCCGATAAAAAATCGCCTAATTTAACACAGTTTTATCTAGTACAGTCCTTTTGCGAACCTGACATTTAGTACATATCCACCCCTTAAAAATGGTTCTAACGCCAAATGTGTTACTTTAGAACTTAGAACTCCATACATTCTCTCATGTCTCTCATTTTACAAAGTTTCATATTTAAAAAATATTGTCCTAAGACAAATGTGAGAACCAAAAGTTAGCTAGGGAGAATCTCAAGTAAGTATTTAACACACTGATTTCATTAGATTCTAACTGAAATTAGTTTTTCGGTCAAATAAATCATCAAAACAAATAAATGCAGTTTATAGAAAGCCACTGGAAAATCATATATTGATCAAAGTTCACTGACAGTAAAAACTTGCCTGTGCTTGTGAAGTGAGCTAACATTTGTAAGTCTTATTATCAAAATTAAAAGAAAATAAATTAAAAAATTCCATCACCTAATGGACAACTGCTAGACTTTGAAAACAACAATCATTTCAATAGCTGCCAAACAAACGACTTGTAAATAAATTGATGCTTTATTGAACGATCAAAACAAATTTGTTTCAACTTTTCACAAATAATTTACAGAGCTCTTCATAATCGATAACATTGTTGGTGTGCCAGCACAATCATGGAAAATCTTTACAATTTTATCCAAACAGTATCTGATCCTACGCCTACGTACAGCATTCTCACAAAGAGATATCATTCTATTTGCGTAACCTAAAAATTTGTAAACATCGTGATAGATTTTTGCTTGACAAAAATTACATTGTTTTGTGATACTGACCTCTATTTACAATTTGTGGGTTGTAATTTATAATTTGAGCGATGTGCAATGATAACTTAAAGTAAATAATTAAAAAAATAAAGAAAATTGTTTTTCTTAGACCACTTTAGGTCGAAAACAAAAATTGTACGTCATTTATGTGTTGACGAAATTTACAAACTAAATGTCTGTTGTCATGAAGACGAAGCTGTCGAAATTTACAAATGTCTGCTACTGCTGCTCTCATGAAGTCGAAGCTGTCGAAAGTATTAAGCTGTTGTATAGCTAAATATTATAAGTGGCTACGTTACAAGGCGAAGACTACACTATGCTCTCCTGAAAGTATTATCCGTAAAGTTAATATTTTGAAATAGTGGAGACTTCGTGCAAAGAGAAACATTTTGACGCCATTTTTTGTATGAGAGAAATGATAAAGAGAGAAAGTGGAAGTGAGAGAGTGAGTTCTAAACGTTCTAAGTAACAAATTTGACAGTAACACAATGTGAAAGGGTTGGATTTGTACTAAATGTCAGGTTCACAGAAGTACTATAGGGAATGTGCCTCCTTTCCTCTATAAAGCCTAAAATATATATCCACAAAACCTCTGCAATCTGACTCATTAATTAATGAGAGTGCGAGCACAAAATAAAAATGTTTCAAATGACATGTTTTGTTTTTAACTGAATTTGTGCTGAATTTGTCCCTATAGCAGCACAAAATCTAGTATTAGTACCATTAGACAGCACAAATTCAGTACTATTTAGTGCCATATTGCTAGTGCTAGCAAAGGAGTGGGGGTGCCAACGACATGCACCTTTCTTTGTGGGGTATTATTTTTGAAGGAGAACTTATAATGGCTGTCTAATGGTACTAATACTAGATTTTGTGCTGCTATAGGGACCTAGTACAAATTCAGTTAAAATCAAAATATGTCATTTGAAACATTTTTATTTTGTGCTCGCACTCTAAAAGAGTTCAGTTAAATATTACTATTGTGCTGGATAGATATGAATTTGTGCTATCGATTGGTACCGGCGTTACAGTTGAAACTAGTCAGGGGGCCGAGCACAAATTCTTAGGCATGTCATTGCTGACACCTCGAAACTCCATTTCGATTAACTGATTCTAGCGCAGGAAGACATTACTGAATTTGTGCTGACGACTGGCACCGGCCCCAGAGTTGTGACTAGTCAGAGAGTCGAGCACTAATTAATTAAAAATTGAAAGCATGTCATTTGTGACACTTTTGCAAGGGAACTACCTCAGAAAATCATCTTAAATGCCTGATTTTTGTGCAAGGAGACAGTATTGAATTTGTGCTGACGATTGGTACCGGCCGCAGAATTCTGACTAGTCAGGGAGCCGAGCACAAATTCTGACGCATATCATCTGACACATTTAAAAGAATACTCCCTCCACGAAAGTATAGAAAACGTACATGAATGATTTCTAACAATAAGTTACTTTATGGCAACGATTAAAAATGTTGTTTCTGGTGACTTCAGACATTACATTTCACTGACTTATGAAAAAAAACTCGAGAACGCTAACGAGTCAAATTACAACCTAAGTATGGTCGCTTTGATGGTTGAGTTCACAGCGATCTCTTAACCGACTTTCTATGCAAAGTCAAAATTTCAAAATCCGAATTGTGGCAAACCCCGAGACAGGTATCTTTTTTTTTGCGACAATATTTGCTCACTACCCCACATATTAGAACTGCGGATCCCATGCAGAAAGCGCGAATTACAACGTTTCTTGAGATGGCGCATAACACTGGGAATTCGTCTTCCACTCTAATATCAAACAGAGAGCTTGATTCGTCCTGCCTCTCCACACAAACTGATCAGTTCAATATAAAGTAAAAACTGGTAAAAACTCACTCATAAATTCAAAAAACCAAAAATCCAATCCGTATTTCGTAACTTACATATCCATCCGTCTGTCAGTACATTCATCATAAACCTTTTTGTCTTTCCACAAACTTCCTATAAATACTTTCGATTCGTAATGCTCCTCCTTGTGTAAATAAACTGTTTCGGTACTGTTCATTCATATCCACATCACACTTTTCGCATCCTATCTCAAGAATTTGATTCAAATCGTCTCCTAAGCGAGAGAAGAAATGCAAAGAAATGTCCCATTTGCTTTCGATGTTCGTAGAGATACTTCAACGACATGAATTTAGAATCGCATACATTGCAACGAAAAATGTCTGTAAACCAATGTGTTTGACTCAGTCCTATAGTAAAAAAACAGTCCTAAAAGCAGTCTCGATTTCAGTTTTTTCTCACTCACTACTCTACCATTAAAGACCTTTGGTCGCACTGCCCACAGTCATATGTTTTCCCAAAATAGTGGTTTTGTTAACGTTTGTACGACGTAAATTAATTTGACTTCCAGTCGTTTGTCATAAAATAGCTATTTCATGAAATTGTCTGCCAGGACTCCCACAACCCAACACCCTCAAGTGCAAGACATGTGCCATAATCGATGGAGGGTTCGACCTCCCATTGAGAACACCTTCGACTCAATCAATCGCTTTCTAGTTAATTTTTCAAAGTGAAGAAATATCTACTTTCCATTAGCTCTCATATTCAACCCATTCCACTGGCAGAGCCAGCGACTTTGCTGATGGATAGAGGGAGTCATTCTATTTGATTACATCCAGGGCCACCCTTCGGAGACATCACCAGAGAGGTGTGACCAATTTCGTAGAACAAAATTGATAGCTTCCCTTTATAGTATCGGCACTACCAACAGTAACTCTTCCGCACCCTTCTTGTTATACTGTTGGATAGAGGATGTGACCGTGCATCGAACAACAATCATCAATTTTTTTAGAAGTTTTTCGATATTTTAAAAAAACAGTAATAACATTGTAATGAATGAAACGATAGACAGTTAACAATATTCATGTGTAATATTTCAAAGTATTAATTTCCGTCAATCTGAGTCACGTTTAAAAAAAACATTAAACAAATTCTTTCGATAGTTTTTCTAAAACTTTTTTCCTAAAAATTAAATTAAATTAGATTAATTTTTGTAATACTTTTTCCCAAAAATTATTTTGACAAAAGCTTTTCCAAAAATTCACTTATTTTGGTCATTCCATCTACCAATGCTTCCATAGTTTCAAACATCTTTTTGGCCAGTTCAGTGATCGCATCGAGTTTCTCGATAACTTGCATTTCGAAGTGGCTACTAATATTTTTATTTGACGGTGATGTTGATAGCTTGTAAGCTTGTTGTTCTGAAAATGTTAAACAAAAAGTATGAACATAACTACAAAGAGAAAACTGTAATTCAAATTGGGTTGCCAGTTAATGGATACTCGTATGAAATCTTTTCATTGGTGACGCGACTTTTGTCCGCCGGTATTATCGTCCCGGGCGGTATTACTGCCTTCAAGGCAGTAGAACTATTGGATTTTCACTACTTCCTTTCGGTTTTTGGATTCTGTGCATGGTTTTCGACTCTGTCGAATTTCCGAAAGTTCGGCTCCTTAAGTTAGATGCATCTTCATGCTACTAGATCTAGAATTTTCATGTAATGAAAAGAATGATCACACATTTCCCAGTCGGAATTATTCCCCTGGGCAGTATTACTGCCTTGGCAGAAGACATTATTACCGCCCGGGCAGTATTACTGCCTTCAAGGCAGTAATAATGCCTTCACTAAGGAGATAATAATGTCTTTACCAAGGCACTAATACTGCCCGGGCAATAATTCCGGCTGGGAAATGTCTGGTCATCCTTTTCATTACATGAACATTTTAGAGCTAATAGCATGAAGATACATCTAATTTAAGGAACCGAGCTTTCGGAATCTCAACAGAGTAATAACGCCCCAAGTTCCAACTTTTCACTACTCTAAAAACACTCTAGACAGTGTTCGCCCCGAGTTCCAACTTTT
>JANVCI010081112.1:0-11699 GCA_026413465.1 Trichosia splendens | reverse complement strand
AACCCCCCCTCTCCCCATTTCACACAGGTGTAACGCGACTCTCGAACCCCCCCCCCTTTCTCGCGATACATAATTTATGCACGGCCCCTTTATGAGAAAAAATTGTCTCCGAGGATCCCTTCCCCCCTCCTCCCTGAATCATAACCCAAGAAGCACCTAACCGATTTTGCTCGAGTTTTGCAACGTTATATTCTCACGACAAATCCAGAATGGTCCTTGTAACGGGGAAACGACAGAGTCCCTGCTTACAGAGTCCGTTCTGCGTTGAAACTTATTTGCTTCCCATTTTCGTTGAGTTTTCGGTATTTCGGAATAGTTTCGCTGTGGTCGTAAGTTGTTTTAATTAATCGTGGATCTTCGGTAGTCGTCTCAGGGGTCATCCATAAGGTACGTCACCGCTTTTTTCGCCACATTTTACTCCTCTTTCCCCCTTCGTCACCGAAAAATGGCTGCCACGCCATATAAACATTTTCAACTGTCACCGTCGGCTTAACCCGTTCCCCTTCCTCAGCGATGACGTACTATATGGAATATCGAAATTAAAACACCGAAAGGACCGCTGGTGCAAATTCCGCCCAAATCGGGAAATATGGCCTGATCGAGAAGTTTTTCTTGTCAGGATCGCGAGACTTTGCACCAGCGGAAAAGACGAAGTGATGAACGAGGCTTAAAGTCGAGAAAGACGCAAAATTATGAAACTTGAGAAAGTAAATCGACGCATATTCACTTCACTTCATATTCAAATTGTGTCTGGAGTAACGATTGTTTTTATGAAATATAGAATAATAAGAATCTAACGAATTTTTTGGATCGGGAAAGCATAATGTACCTGAACTGTGGAGCTATCACCCTTAACAACAACAATTCCTAACGGTTTGTTTTCAGCATGTACTTCAATTAATGTTTCCTTATTGACACCAATCGGCGCTGTAGCAGGATCTTTAGGAACTTCAGGAACCGGAGCAGGCTCTGGTGGTTTTTCTATTGAATGCAATAAAGTCAATGAAGCCTTCAGCAACGAAGTATTGTTAATTTACCCTTTTCAACAGGTTTAATTGCTTCTTTTGAATCATCACCATCTTCCTTCTTGTTCGGGTTACATAGTATCAAATTAACAATTCCTTCAGCACGTTTAAGTAACGCAGCAGCCTACATCAAATTTTGGGCTTTAGAAAAATGAATTAAGTTTGGATAGTACATGCACTTACGGCATCATAATTACAATCAATTAGCAAATCCTTGTTGACAGCTAGAATCATTTCTCCAATTTTAACACCAGCCTACAAAAATTAATGCATTTGCAAGTAGATTAGATGCACAAAGATTTAAGGAATAGTGAGTACCACTTCAGCATTCGAATTCTCTTGAATGTCAGAAATAAAAATGCCTTGTCCGACTTCAGAGTGCTTTCCTTCAATGATCATAATACCGAGACTTGTTCCAACCTGAAAAAAATAATGAAGTTTAAGCAAGCAATCTTACACGCAAAAATTTAGAGAAAAAGCGTTACCTTTTGTATGGTCACGTTTCGGACATTTTTAAAGCACGAATACAATTGATCGAACTAAAAAAAGGAAAAATATGTGTGGATTCATTGACATCCTGAATGTTACTTTCAGAAATTTTTTACTTGATCAATAACTGTCGGGAAACTGATGACTGGTTTAACGGCCAATTCGTCAAGAGCCGAAGATTTTCTGTAAAATGAAAATTCAGTTGTAGGACATCGTTTTACGTCATTAAGTTAAGTTTTGAAAGGGCCTTTTAACTTTGGTATTGAATTTGAAACACTCCTTAATATGCGTCGTAAAGAGTAAAGAAGCGTACTAACATACTCGAGAGACGAAAATGGATGCGTCCCTTGTATGAACCCCACAACAACAAATGTATTCCATTCTGGCTCCATGAACATACTTCTCACGGGTTGGATGTGTTTAAAGTTGGTTTGAAAACGTTTTCAAAGTCGTAATCGGAGCGTGTGCGGTGTCCAGTTAAGAATTCTATTAGCAGCGAGATTTCATAAGGTAACTTGCTATTTTTGCGTAATGGCTTTAATTATCACTGTCCAATGAGTTTCATGCGAGTGGGTAACCACTAGTGGAATTGTTGGGACAGGCCAATATCAGCCATTAGAATAGTCAGACTTTGGTTAGTTACATAGTTGAGTTCATGGAGGTCTTATTTTGTATGAAACATTGAAAATCTCATACGTTGCGAATTATGTGAAATCCCTAGTTTGGACCCGTTCTTTTTTAATTCTGACTTCGGAAATACTGATATCAGCCATTAGAATAGTCAGGATTTGGTTAGTAACATAGCTGAGTTTATGGAGGTCTCAGTTTGTATGAAAAATTGAAAATTCTCATAAGTTGCGAATTATGTGAAATGACCAATTCGGACCCGTTTTTTTTTTAATTCTGACTTGGGAAACATTAATCGCAGCCATTAGAACAGCCAGACTGGTTAGTGGCATAGCTGACTTCATGGAGATCTCAGTTTGTATGAAAAATTGAAATTCTCGTAAGTTGTGAAATGCACAGTTCGAACAGACTAGTACCCGTCGATAGCACAAATTCAGTAGTATTTCATTCCAGATTTGGGAGTCAGTACAAGTTCTGGGGCTGCAACGACATTTACCAGTCGTTTTATGCTTGGTTTTAGGAATTTTCGAGGTTATTTGAGTCTCCATTTTAGTATTTAGGAGTATTGAGGAGTTCTTACTACTTCTGAGACTATTGGAATTTTTGGAATTGTTTTCGAATTTTAGTGGAATTTTTGGACATGTTTTTTGGAATTGTTTTTGAATTTTTGGAATTTTTATTTGTGGAATTGGAATTGTTGGGACACATTTTTGGGGCAGTGGTTACCCCCTCGGTTTCACGTCCGTTATGTAAATTGTTTCTGATGACATGCCTTACTGAATACGATAATCCAGAGGCTTCAACAGTCTGAATAATTACTGGCTTCTGTACTAATTGATCGGCTTTCTCGTGTTCTTCGAAGCTTTGTTGTACCGGACAACTTGTCCGAACCAATGTGAGGAAAATTTCCAGTTTGTTTATCGAGATATGGCGTTAGATTGTCAATTTTGACGTGAAATAGTATGATGCCATAGCTTCTAGATAGGACTGGCTATTTGTACAGATCTTAACAATTTCTCAGAGGAAATGTTAGTTAGAAGAGGAAATTCGATGAAAATAAGCAGGCTACACCACTTCAATCCATTTTCGAGTCTTAGTAACTAAGTAACTAACTAACTAGCTTTCATGTTTCCAGTATCCTGTAAACATATGGTAAAAAGGATTACTACGTTATCTGCGAAGCTGTCAGTATTGAAATTTTTGAACTCTGTCAAGAGATTGTCTATCACCACGATACATGGAAGGATTCTTTACCGTGTTGTGCTATGATCATAGCATCGTCAATCTAGTCACTTACCACAAGTTTCACTTTGCATTGGTAATTACTTTAGATATACCAATCTCTTGAAGGCTCCCAATGCATCTTGCTTCTCGTCCAGATCTTTTTCAATGGTTTTAATATGAACTCTTAACCCCGCAGTATTCATGACCAACGTATAATATGGTCATTAAGTTAAGAAATATTGAATTCTAAATTAAAAACAGCTCCAATCAGAGCCTATTTTTAAGAGATTCAATTTCTCAAATTTCTCGAAAAAAAAAAACATTGAAAATTTTGGAAAATTTTTGAGAGATTTTTCACAATATTTGAGAAATTTTTCACAAATTTTGAGAAATTTTTCGCAAATTTTGAGAAAATGAATTTGTCGAAAATAGGCCCTGGCTCCAATATTCCGACTATATTGCAAGAAAGCCGTAGTTTTTAACGACAAACCCTTCTTGATAATCAATGGAAGCACCTCCATAACTAACTAAAAGGTCAAAATCTGTTTTGTTTATTTCTATTCCTAAACACTTAGAACAAAAAGCTTCTTGTTAAAGCTTACCTGAGCAATAAAAACTCTAATTTAGTTCCAGGTATGCCCTTGATAATAACGGATGCATTCAAGTGACAAAGTTTATGCAGCACAACTCCATTTATCTGCAAATGTAAGTCAGATTAATTTTTATGAGATCCAAAGATATGCTACGAAATGTTTGCTAATCACTTCCAATATTTCATCCCCAATTTTAATATTTTGGCTGCCCGCAGTTCCTTTCGGATTAATACCAGCAACAAAGCATCCCATTTTAGTTCTATCCTTATGACCAGCCAATGCCAGACCCATACTACTATTACCATCTCTTTGAACATAGACACGAAGAATGTTCCCAAGAGCACCGTATTTCTTTTTGATCTTTTCTGTTGGTTCATCAAACATTTAATTATAACTTTGATTACAAATAAGAAGAGCTCACTTTCAGTATATCCGAAATTATTTTCTGGTTCTTCATCGGCGGCAATTTCTTCTTTGGAGCGTTTAATATTTCCAGCTGATTTTCTATCAATCTACAATTTGAGATTCAATTTTACCAATTTCTTAGCTGAAGAAACAAATTGTTCATTTTACCTCTAAGCCGGCTTTTGTGACCACTTTTCCAGCTGTTTCCTCATCTTCTGATTCGTCCTCCGTTGAATGTTCTCCATCACTATCAATGGATACTTGCTTTACAATGTGATCACCTAAAACATATCAATTAACGATGAGAATAAGGCAGACAACAATGTTTTCGTTGTAGTACTGGTATCTTCGTTGTCGTGGACATATTTTGTTTCATAAGTCACATTTTCTGCCTTTGGTGGTACCGGTGGTGCACATTTTTTCGATGTAGTTTCTGATTCCTGTTAATGTTGAAAAGTATTTAAAACTAAGATATCGACTGTGGAGGTAACAACATACGTTGGCAAGATCAAAGCTTTGTAAAACTAGATTTAATGAGCATCCAGCATTTTTAATCAAATTTATTGTTTCTTCTTGTGTAGCGTTTCGTACATCTTGGTCGTTTACAGATAAAATTCGATCTCCTATCTATATTTGAAAATACTTTTGTGTCATTAGTAAGTACACGAAATAGGACACAAACGAACCTTTATTAATTTAGATTTATCGGCTGGACTGGAGGGAACAATATTTTTTATAAATATTCCCGTCACTTGCAACTCTTTAGATATGTTAACCTTTTCATCGAATAGACATTTTTAATTTTAAAATCGCTGCAAAAAATTACAACCATTTTATCTTACTTTTCCACCTACTATGCATACACCAAACGATGCTGTTGGTTCTCTGTTCAATTTAACATTCACCTTTTTGCCCCATCCAATGTCTGAAATGTACATATTGCGAATAAATCTTGATGTATGAAAGAATTAAAACCAACCATCATTTTCACCAAATTTCCTATCAGTTGGTTGCGTTACCGTCATTTTGGATCTGAAATTATTTAAATAAATGAAATAAAACATTATTCGTTTCTATCCTTCGCTTAAATATTTAATTTTAATTCGTCAAATTAGCTAACATTTTGCATGGGAATAATTTCCACCGCATTGCTTTGTTTTGTTTGCTATATCAACACAAGCTTTTAGATCTTCGTTTTCGTGTACTGTGGGCCTAGAGACGAATCGACTCTCTTTATATCGGTATTAGAGGTGAGCGGGTATTGGATTTTTTAACAACCGCCCGAACCCGCTTGGGTTAGAGTTTTCGTTTTCGAAACTCGACCCAGCTAAACCCGACTGAATTCAAACCCACTCGAACGAAACGCGCCCTCTCGGGTTCGGGTCCGGGTTTAATTCGGGTTAGCCCAAAAAAATTAGAAAATTAAAAAGTTGAACTAAATTATTTACTTTATTTATTAAAGTAAGTTTTCTACTTAAACTCTTATATTCTACTCTTATATTTTGAAAGTTTGAACTTCGACTCTCGTCGAAGATCCGGACAATCCAAAAATTTGGACGGTACAAGAATCCGAAATGATAAAATCCGGACGACCAAAAATCCGTACAACCCAAAATCCAGACAATCCAAAAATTCGGACACTACCGATGGGTGAGGACAAAAATCCGGACAATCTAAAATACGGACAATACAAAATGCGCAGTATCCTCAATACGGACTATTTTGGAATATTTATATGAGAGGCTCGGCCACGAACCGCCGCGCCTGCGGCGAGCTACATGACGCCCTGCAGAGGAGGCCTTATGTACATGGGACTCTGCCCCAAACCCCGCTGTCTACGAGACGCCAATTTCTTTTCTAACTCCATTGTTAATCATTATACCAAACACTGCTAGCAAATACGTTTCGTACGTGTTATTAAAACAATGCTTCTTACACATACAGTATGTGACTACTCTCTATCTCATACGTCTCACAACATATTTCGAAAACAATTGTTACATAGGATAAGTTGTCCGAATTTGGGATTCAGACTTTTCAAAACAAAAATTTGCAAACAGATACGTAATCTGTTAATAATCATAACTACCCGAACACCGAACCCATTTTTCTCACAACTTCTAATTTGATCTTATACTTTTCCGTTCTAGAATATATACTGAAGAATTTTTTGATTTATCGTGACAGGCACAATACGTTTCTTTTGTGTTTTGGGATGCCCTGGAGATTCCAGGTGACGGGACTTTACGCCGCCGCCAATTTCCCCTTGGGCGATATATCGCCTCCGGGGGCGATATGGGCCAGGGCGATATGGGCCAGGGCGTTATGGGCCAGGGCGATATGGGCCAGGGCGATATGGGCCAGGGCGATATTTTCCGGGGCTATATGAACCGGGGCGATATGGACCGGGGCCATAACAACACAACACCGTCTCCGTCAACTGACTGAATGACGCCTAACTGACTGAATGACGGTCCGTATGGAATGACAGCATACCGTACTGTTATATTGAAATCACAATGTGTGTTGTCCATTTCAGACAACTTTTAACTTGGTCTTATGTGCGCCGAAGGCACAATTTTTTTAATTTTGAAATGTGAAAAGTGAGAAATGTAAAAATATTTACTCAACTAAATACGAAAAAGTCGGGTCGGGTCGGATTGGGTTTCGGGTTACACGAAAATTTAGAGTTACCCTCTCGGTGTCCGGTAAATATGACCGGCAACTCAGCAAAAGAATGGTATGAAATGAAAGTTGTCTACACTGCTTAGTAACAGTACATTTTGACATTCTCATCAAGAAATTAATGGCGTACCACTTGATGGGAATAGGTTGTGATTTTAGTTCGTAATTTGGCCACTTGTCAGCAATTACTTATGTGTAGCCGCTAGTTGTGAGTTTAGGCAAAAATGTTCAAAATAACTGCTTTTAAATGCAATTCAGGTACAGAGTTTATGACAATGACGTTAGTCACATATGCAAATAGTGCTGGTTATCACAACCTATGGTTGTTTGTGTGTGTAAATTGACAGTTAAACAAAGAGATTAACATACCGCAACTTCCCTTTGACAGATCGCAACGTCCCTTCGACACGTCTGTATACGGATTACGTTTGCATGCCTGCACACCGTGCAGTGCAGTGCACGATATGTTTTTTCAACTTTTTTGTCTCATTCCGACTCTATTTATATAATTAATCTCTTTGGGTATGACATACACCAGAATTCAAGAAAATACGTTTCGGACCAAGGTCCTAAAAATGAAAACCTTTGACGTCGCGCCATGTAAAACATAGTGGATCTAAAAAAATCGAAATTATTACTTGCGGACCTATCACCTAGGAAAAAATACCATAAATCAAATTGCTAGTCTCTGGTCACTGCTTCAAAGCTTGAATTTAGAAATTGTCTTTACTGCCTTAAAGAATTTTAGGAAAGAAAAATCGTTCATTTCATGTAATGTTTTTTTTTTGTCGAATACGCGAAATTCGCGAATTTTAAAGGGCCGTTCATAAAGTATGTCACACAAAAACTACAGTCGACCCCTCCACCCGTCGTTGTCATGCATGCTCGAAACACCTCCCCCCACCCCTGTTCGTGACGTCACGGGTACTCTTTCGACAAAAATAGAAAAGTAGAAAAAAAGTCAGAACACGTATGAAGAATATTACCGAAAGAACTGTAGAAATCTGCAGTCGGAAAAATTCCAATCTTACAGTTTCAAACACTCCGTATAAATACAAAAAAACTCAAGAGATTAAATCCTCAGAACAGTAGAGTCTGAAGCACATGGTAAAAATAAAAAAAATCAAGAAATGTTAATAAAGAGCACCCGTGACATAACTCGACTGACCCCTGCCATCTTGTGTGACATACTTTATGAGCGGTCCTTTAAAATTCGCGAAACATTATAACTTATATCTTCATTGTCCAAAGATTCGTGACTGCCTATTTCGGCCCTGACTGCCCAAATATTCATGTTCTGCACTACGTCTCTAGAAATGTTGTCTGTCTGGCTATTTTCATATTTACGTAAATTGAAAAATGAGTTGCTTGAGTGAAAGGCGACTAATATCTTGTTGATGTTAATTTCAATTAACTATTCGTCGGTATTAATGAATGTGGCACCAACATTTTTTTTTATTTTTAGTCAATGCAGAACATTATTTTGAGCAAATATTTATTCATATAAAATACTCCGTTCCAGTATAATTGTCGGAGATGTTTTTTCGTCATGCTAATTGAGATATTTTAATGTCGTACTATTGTTTTGGACTGGAGTTATACGAAAAGTGAACAAATTAAATAGGCAGTAAATTTAATAAAAACGCAGTAATATTTTGGCAGCAAATTTAATGTTTTCACAGTAAATTTAAATTAATACTTTGGCAGTAGTTTTAATATTTTGGCAGTAAAAACAATATTCGGGCAGTTGGTGTTGGGGATGTTAATTTTTGTATGATACATTTTCTTTGTCAAATTTCTTTGCTGTCGCCCCCTAGAAAGGTCAAGAAGTATCCGAAAACGTTAGGTTTAAATTTTTTGAAATTTATTACTTTTTTGCATTTCTGCTGGGTATCAATGGATGGGAACTGAGATATGGAACCTATTTTCGCAAATTCGTCATTTTTCATGAATTTCATATGGAAAGAGCTAGGCAAACTTTGCCACATTTAAAAAATCATAGGGTACCGTTGGAATGCTAATGGAATGAGGTTTCTGGGAAAATATTTTTTGGACGTTAGGGTTGAGTAAAAATTTTACAGGATTCGCCAAAGTTCGCCAACGGCGGGAAATCCAAATTAATCTCCGCGGCGAGACACATAATCTACGAATTTCAAAACTTTTAGTTTAGTGTTTGGGTATTTTTCAACATTTTTAGAGAGCGGAAGCAAAAGAATTTGATAAAAAAGAAAAATTAACATATCTACGAACGGCAACTTGATTGCCCTTTTACAGAAGCTGATAAAGACACTATTTCCCTTAGTACCCAAATATTATTTTTACTGCCCTGTTAAATGAACATAACCTCAAACGCGAACATATTTTTTTCGTAAAAAACAGAAACGTTTTATTAAGGCATACTCTAGAAGAATTTTTTGGTCACAATAATGTCCTGCATCGATTAAAAATATAAAAATTGTTTTGTTTGGTGCCTCATTCTAAAATGAAATTCAAAAAATTGAGCACGCTCGTCTTAAAACGAACCATCGGAATTAGCTTAATCTTATCTTTAGATATTATCTTCCGTTACAAGTCATGAAAATTTTACTTGTAACATCTCAAACGAAAACCGACGCAAATGAGAAAGTTTAATTGGCATGCAGATGTATACATTAACGAATATTTCACAAATAATTAAATAAACTCAAATTTCATAATACATATTATATTTCCTTCATCGCCAAAGATTTATTAAAAATTCCCAAAATAGAAGCTACAATGGTGCTTCAGTGCTGTGCACTTAATTATAGATACATTAGTTGATTAGCATAACTATTGAAACAGATTTTTTTGGAAAGTGACCGTTCAAAACGATATGAATTTGATAATAACACCATTTAAGATACTACTAGTTAGTCACCATATTAAAATATTACAAAATTTATATTACGTAGTTAGCGATACACTCACAAATTATTCCTTTAATCGTTGAATGCCTTTATGTTTTACCCACATATCACAAACAAATAGAAGTCGCTGAAAATTTCACGGAATATTCACCTAACTAATTAGTTTCACTTAGACTGATAAAACAATAAGCGAATTTTGTTATTAATTTTCCTATCGAAGAAGCAAACAACCACTGTTAGGTTCAATATTATTCAAGTTTAAATTCATAGAAGCCATAAAATCTTTATGACCATTTCTATACACGAATGTATGTCCGTATGGGATGCATATATATATACCTGTATTGTTATGTATTGAAATAAACATGGACGAGTACAATTTAAATTTATTGTTATTATTGAAGCCGTAGTACAGGAAGATCGATATGAGAAACTACAGGTAGACGAATGTAATATCAATTGAAACTTGGTCATAAGTTTTGAAAAGTTATTGGGCAACTGTGAAAACGAACTTTTTTTTAGAACAAAGTAGAAAGAAAATTGGAAAGTAATAAATCAATTTTATTTGTTCATCCTCATCTGATTAGATATATAACTTTGAAGTGAAATTGGTACGAGAATTAAATTTGAGGCAGAAACTAGTATAATAACTGATGTAATAGCACCTAAATATCCACCCAGGTTACTTTTTTAAGTAAAATTAAGACTTCATTGTACTAGAAAATGGAGGATACAATTAATTTTCAGTGGGAGACTGTTGACGATATCCATGCTTAACATTTGAGACAACTTCCCATTGAAAATTCACCGTATCCTCCACTTCCTAGAACAATGAAGTCTTAATTTTAGTTAAAATAGCAACCCGTTTGGAGTGAAGATGTTGTCGAAATTTCAAACATCAAAATGTACTCACTCCGAAAAGTAAGTGCACTTGTTTCATGTAATATAAACTAATTTCACTCAAATTCTTTTGAGAGTAATCATCGGTGGTCTTTCGATCTATTTTACTCGTTCTTGGAAAATTGTGAGCTAACCTTGAACGAAAACTCGTAAATTCGTAAATCTACAGCTGGCAGAATAATTGGTTGACCGTAAAACCAGTGGTTTTATATTTAGGGCACATACATGCCACTTAGGACATCACGTCTGGTCGCTTCTGTATAATTGTATCTTGAAGGCTCTAAATTTGCCAGTGTTTTGCAAATCAGCTTATATTAAAAGCGACGCAGGTTAAAACGATTGAAACTGGAGTCGACTATTCAGACACGCCGACTTTCATTTGAATCGTTGGGGGCAGGAAACGTCCAAAATTCAAATCCACTCTTTCCTTCAATAAAACAAAAGATTATATCTTACAAAGTTCGATCTAAAGTTTGGTAGATGAACATAATTCTTAGTAATTTAAGTTTGGCATCTAATTAAAATGAACGCAGAGTATTAAGAAATGATTGAAAAAAAAAGAAATGATCGCAGGAAAAAAGGAATTTGATCGCACATTTATTTTGATCGCCGCAAAATAAAAAATGATCGAACCGAAATTAATTAGTGATCACAACGAAATGAAATAGTGATCGCATAAAAAATGTTATAAATCATATATATAATTGTAGTTACTATTTTCAGAGCGATCAATTTTCTATTTCGGTGTGATGATTTTCTTTTTTTTACTGCGATCATTTTGTTATTTTCCTGTGACCAATTTATTATTTTGCTGTGACCAAATTCTTATTTCGCTGCGACCATTTTTATATTTTACTGCGATC
>JANVCI010080001.1:0-11700 GCA_026413465.1 Trichosia splendens | reverse complement strand
ACAGGTATATTATGTAAATTGTTTACGTTGCACAGGTAGAATATCAAAAAGTATACGCTCCGTGTCCTCTTTTCTCCCTTTCACAGGAAAATCGTTTTTTCAGTTTAGATAGATTAGGGTTGTCGAAGCCTGATCTTTGAGAATCAGACACGAATACAGATCTTGCTGATACTTTGTTCTAAATCATATAGTCCAGTTAACTATAGACAAATGTATTCGTACCAATGAGGAACCTATTAAGGATAATAAATTCTATTCGAGGTATATCTAAAGGAAGTAAAAAAAAGTTCGCTAGCATCATTAGATTCGTTCGAAAGTGTGAAGTCTGATAGAGTCGATCATGTAACATAGAAAAAAAATCCCAAAAACGACATACGTTGTGGTGTACAGGAGTAAAAAATAAGACGATTGAGACATGGCTGTCCGTCCGTCCGTCTGGGATCAGCGGGAAATGATTGATATTCGACCAAATTTGCTCAATTTGGAGTAAATGTGTACAAAAAACGTTGAAAATGTTACTTTTTAACGAATATTTACCACCAGATGGCAGTGAATTTTAATCAGTTTGACAGATTTTATAAGGCCTTTTCACAAAATCCCAATTGTCATAGCAATACTAGCAGTGGAATAGACTTTGAAATGTTTCAAAATAGAAGTCTGATTGAGTGTGTGTTTATGAAATTCACTCACACCCGCATATTTTACATATTTTACTTGAAGTTTTCAGAAAATCTGTTCAAAAACGGTAAAAATGTCACCTGAAATACTTGCCACCACATGGCAGTGAATTCCCCACAATTTCATACAGTTTGATGGGTCTTGATGGAACCTTTCCAATGAACCCCAACTTGCACCATTTTGTCAACTTTTAGAGGAAGCTTTGAGAAAAAACATCAAAAATTTCACTTTTAGCGGTTTTTAAGGAACATTTACCACCAGATGGCGGTAACTTCCCTTCAATTTCATACAGATCGATAGGTTTTCATGAGAGCTTTCCAACGAAACCCCACTTTGTCAACTTTTAGAGGAAGTTTTGAGAAAAAACATCGAAAATGTCACTTTTTAGCGATCTTTAAGGAATGTTTATCACCAGGTGGCGTTAAATTTCCGCCAATTTGCTTAAAATGACAAAAATTTCCTCAAACTTCATCTAAAAGTTGTCCAAATGTAACAGTGAGGTATCAGTGGACCTATCAAACTCTACGAAACTAGAGGAAACCACCTGGTGATAAATGTTTCTTAAAAATCGCTAAAGGTGAAATCACCAGCATTTCTTTGTTCAAAACTTTATCTAAAAGATGTCAAAATGTAACAAATGAGGGTTCGTTGGGAATGTCTCACTAAGGCCTATCGAGCTGTATGAAATTGAAAGAAACTTACCGCCACCTGGTGGTAAACATTCGTTAACCACCGCTAAAAGGTGACATTTTTTATATTTTCTTCCTCAAAACTTCCTCCAAAAGTTGACAAAGTGGTATAAGTGGGGGTTCATTGAAAAGGTCTCATCAAGACGTATATCAAATCTGGTGGTAAATATTTGAAAAAAGTGACATTTTAACCGTTTTTTGTACACATTTCCTCAAAACTTCAACTAAAAGTTCACGAAATGGTACAAATGGGGATTTTGTCGAAAGGTCTAATCAAGATCTATCAAACGAAATGAAATTCACCGCCATCTGGTGGCAAATATTTGTTAATAAATAATAATTTGTCAACGTTTTCTGTACAGATTTGCTCCATACGTCATCTTAAAGTTGACGAAGTGGTGTGAATCGGGTTTCTTTGGAAAGATATCTTCAAACTGTATGAAATTGAGGAAATTTTGTTCTATATCAGTCAGCAGTTTCCCGCTACTTCATGTTATCTGTGAGGTGTTATTTGTTTTTTTTTATAATTCGAGTAAATCTGAAGTTAGAATTCTGAAATTTGGTATGTAGTCGCTGTGGGTGAAGTAGTAGACATACACACAGTCACCCCTCCCTATCCAGGAGTTGGTAGGAGGTGTAATTTTGTAATTCAGAAAATATGAGAGATGGAAGGTTCGTTTCAAACGGGAAGTTGTGGGTAATGTTGTGATTGTGATATTTTGGATGGTAGTAGCTCTTAGATGAGTTCCTGGATGCCCTTTTGAGATGACTTTTCAAACAATGGGATCGTTGAGATTGTCTGTTGGAACTGTGGGAATTTATGGTCTTCTATCAGGTTTTCGGTATTTTCTTCTGTATTTGGGACATTGTCGAGGTGGTAGAATATGAGTTCTTGCATTTGGGATTTTGCTTGAGATTGCCTGTTGGAACTATGGGATCTTACGAAGTTCCATCAGGTTTTTGTCTTTTCTTCTGGATTTGGGACATGATCGTTCCCCGTTGGAACTATGGGAACTTATGAACTTCCATCATGTTTTCTGCATTTTTGTGTGTATCTGCGACATTGTCGAGGTGGTAGAATGTGAGTTCTTACATTTTGGATATTTCTTGAGATTCCTTGTTGGAACTATAAGAACTTATGAAGAAGTGTCTGTCTATTCAGTGGCCCGTGATTGCACCGTCTCCCCTGTGTATATGTTTCCTCTCCAGGAGAAGCAACTACCTGTTCCGACCGTGTAATAGGTTCCAAAACATTTTTATTTTCAGCCTTGCGATGCATAGTTACACCAACGAGTTTGCCTCGAAGATTCACAGTGCTTTATCGCTGCATAACAGGCTGACTGGGGAGTTGGGAGATACAGTACCAATCCAGGAAACCTAGACTAGAACCCAATCACACTAATTTATTCGCCGCTTCGTTATATTCCAAGCTGAAGTGTCTTGAAAACCAGATTAAAATTAACGTTTGCTACTTTGTACTCCGTAATTAGGGCCGATGGTTTTCTGCATTGTGGTTGAAGTACAGTCATTTAAGCTACACGTACACAGTCGACCTTGCGCCACCAAATACACCAAAATGCTAATGTATTCGGACAATTAGAAAGACTCGTACAAACTCCACCCAGATGAAACTGGGTACGCTACGAAATCCGTACCCCAAAGTGGCGATTTATAAAAAAACGAAGTGACCAGCACCAGCTATATACATTGGCTATTCGCCCCACTGGGAGACGGGGGTTCAAAAACATTTCTTTTACTGAAAATGGTAAAAAATGGCGATTTAAAAAAAGAAAAATTACCCCACGAGTGAGAAATTTAAATGGAGCACCTTGGGCGCCCCAATTTGACTACTTTCTTAACTCTGGAGCCACTGGATCGATTCTGTTTATATACAAACTGCAGCTTACACATGTGCAAACAAATTGGTTTGAAAATTACTCGAGTACACAGACACAAATGTTTTGTGTTTTCGGTATCTCTGTGTAGAGCCCAACTTGAATTTCGAAAAGTTACATGGCTGTACTATCGTACAGGTCTAAAACTATTAAATTAATTTTATTTCAAATTACGTTAATGTTTTGGAGTGCACCGCAGAACAGTTAATACTCCAAATATCATCCCCATTGTTGAAAAGTTGCTTATTGTCTAATTTGGATACGTTATATGCTAATTCCATGCATGAAAATGGTGGAAAACAAAAAAAAAAGTTTTGGTCATGCAACCATTCACAAATATGTTACGTTTGACTGTGTATAGTATGTTCGCATGTAGAAAAATTGCATCGCAGATTGGACACGCATATTTATTACTGCATAACGATTGTACCTCGTAATGTATAGGGTCAGAGTAGGTACATAATTTACCAAATAAGTATTTACGGTCGATTCAGGATACAAAATGTATTCCTTTTAAACGACGTTTGTGGTAAGAGTGATTGATTGGATGTCAGACCGATTTATGGACAAAAGTCTTAAAGGAATGCTCTAGTTGGAAAATTCAAGTCTTTGAAATAATATGCTTAAGAAATCCATTCCGAAACATTTCACACAAGAAAATTATTTCCAGTTGTTATTTTTCCAGAAATAACTTTCCAAATTTGTTGCCATTAAAATGCCTCACATTGGACATCCTAGGAATGTATTTCATTTGGGCTCAATTTCCTTACTGAATTACACATTAGGTTCACATTCCCTTTAACAGACAAGAAAACCTCACAGTCAACAACAAACGTTGAAGAGGCTAGAGCTTCTTTCAGCAAATTTACTTACAATAGCTGTGTGCTGTATGTAATAGCTGTGTGCTGTATATAATAGCTGTGTGCTGTATATAATAGCTGTGTGCTGTATATAATATCTGTGTGCTGTATATAATAGCTGTGTGTTGTATATAATAGCTGTGTGCTGTATATAATAGCTATGTGCTGTATATAATAGCTGTGTGCTCTATATGATAGCTATGTGCTTTATAAAAATATGCAGCATTCAGCTTTATGAAGCAGCACACAGCTGTATTACAAGACTCAGCTACATTATGCAGCTTACATCTATAAATAGGATCAGCCCTACCTTTATTTTATAATTGCTGTGTGCCTTGAAACATAGCTGTGTGATGTATGATATAGCTGTGTGCTGCACAAAAATATGTAGCACTCAGTTATATTATGCATTACACAGCTATATTATGCAGCACACAGCTGCACGATACAGCACAAAGATATATGCAGCACTCAGGCTATATTTTACATCGCACACCTATTGTGAAATAAAGGTAGGTCTTTTCTTATTTCTTTATCTCCAATGCATGTCATTTTTTCAGTGTGAAAGCGGTACGAATGATTGAAGACAATTATGGTCAAAGACGAACATAATTCGATCTAGACATGTCCGTATAAATATTTATGCGTACACGATAACTGAAAAAATCGTAACCACTTACCATCTTTCATATCGGATTTAGTTGGAAACATTCGTTCCGTATTGGTTAGAAATATGTTACAAACATGGGAAGCAGAAAAATTGCACTAAATGAGTTTAAGCTCCCTACAGTTAATTCGGTACATAGTGACAAACGCTGATTAATTGGGGGTGTACAAACTAGGGCCCGGGCAGTTTTCTTTTCTTTTTTTTCAAATATCTCGGAAAATTATCAAATTTGGGGTAGCTTCAGGAGATTTGAGACTCGCTGGAAGCAACGAGGCTTATAACTTTGTAATACCTTGAAATAAAGAGAAAACGACACATGTTTGTCGGAAAAGGTTTCCATAAAATCATCCCGGGAGTCCATTTTTACATTCTGTCCCTCCGTACCCACAACAAATTGAGTAATTCATATCCGATTCAGATGAAACTTTCACATGAGGATGAGGCCATGTGGTCCGCCATCGGTTGGAATCGATTTCTCCTGCTACCATTTCGATTCGTTAATTCAAGAAATGGCAGAAATTTGAACTTTCAAATTTTTAACATGGTGACGCGACGGTAAGATCATTAATTAGACGAGTGAATTATGCTTCTACCATACGAAGACAAAATCAATATACTTGTCTTTACCTTTTAGGCATAGTATACACACCTCTGCGCGGAATGAAAAAATTAATCCATACATTTCTTCTCATTTTTTAACGCTGTTCACTACATTTTTCACGCACCTAAATGTGTATTAAAAGTGTGATGGAATATTTATCGATTGCTTATGGTTTGTTAAAATCCATGCATGTTACTCAGCAATGTTATTATTGTACTCCGCCCACTTGCTTTGTTTTGTTATTTATTTTAGATTTTGTGTGTGTAATTCCTTTTTCATTCCGCGCATAGGTCGGTTACTAGGCCTTAATTAGAAATGATGAGATATGGGAAAAAGAAACGAATAAAACGCACATAATAGCGTAAATTAGACGCAACTAGTCATTAAGAGTTTGAATACTTTGCAAATAACTAACGAAGCCTGCGAAGACATGTAAATTGCATAAAAATCAATTAAGTATTATAAGTCTATTAGACAATTCAAAGAGAAAGATGTCAATAACCATGAACCAAATAATAATAAAGTTCTCTTAAAACAACCACTAACGGAATTGTTGGAATTTTTCTTACAAAATAAGTGGTTTTTCATACAAACAGACTGAAAAAATGAAATTTTAGGTATAGCTGTAGGATAGAATATCCGTGTGCTATATAAAAATATGCAGCACTCAGCTTTATTATGCAGAGCACATATTTATTATGCATTACACAGCTGTATTACACAACAGCTATATTTGCAGCGTACATCTATAAACAGTCCTACCTTTATTTTCACAATAGCTGTGTGCTGCATATTATAATAGCTGTGTGATGTATAATACAGCTGCGTGCTGCATAAAAATATATAGCACTCAGCTATGTTATGCATTGCACAGCTATATTATACAACACACAGCTGTGTACATACTATACAGCACTCAGGCTATATTTATACATCGCACACCTATTTTGAAATAAAGGTGGGGCTGCTCCGTTTTCTTCATCTCACATGCATATCTTTTTTTTTTCAGTGAATTATTTGGGACAGTTTTTTGGCCACTGGTTACCCTAACGACTTGTAGTATCCTAGCAAATATATTCTTGTTTTATATTTGTTTAAATTGCGTCGATTACAAACGTACATTCCTTATGACTTATGATGATGTCGCAATTTGGTTAACCATATTTTGAATTGATTGTGGGAAAGCATGAAGAGGAGTTAGTTGCATTACATTCGATTTCCGCAAAATGATAAATTTTGAATCATTGCTTAAATAAGCAATGCGTATGCTCAAAAATAAAACACCATGAGAACTTATATTCTATTTGCTGATTGCTGCAATTCATTACAAAGAACAAAATTGTAAAAAAAAAAAGATAAAAAGTGTTACAACTAACCACCGATAAAAAACTAGCATTACGTTGAGGACTAATTGAGCATCTTCCTACTGAACCACAGTCGGAATGTGTCAAATTAAAATCATCGCTCATAACATCTACCTTGTTAAAAGAAAAAGAAGCAATTTATGGTAAGAAATTTATAAATCATTTCGTCGTCGTTACTAAATCTTAATCTACTAAATAAGGTGAATGGGTGAATGACATTGAACGAAAACACTGTTGATGAGAAATGAGAAATGAGAAATGAATGAAGTTAAGTCAGAAAATACTATTTTCAAGATAGACGAAAATTAGGTGCGACATTTTCTAATTCCTTGGTTGAATCAAGGCTGACCTCACTTGGTTTTTTTTTTTTAATGAATGTTTTCTGTAAAATCATCACAAACGGAAATGGCAAAATTAGGTTCAATCGATTATGTCAAATTTGACATGATGCTGACACTAAAAGGCATCTGTTCAGTCAAATGGATATTATGTTTCAAGGGAGCATTTTCAACCAACCAACCAAAATTTAAAGAATTTAAAATGGTCTACGCGAGCCATAAGTCTAGATACTCGAAGCGACCGTTAGCGTAGAGAGAGTAGTACCAGTGTACACTGAAAAACCGAAATTGTAAGTATATTTGTGTGCTGCTTATAAATATGTAGCACTCAGTTATATTATGCAGCACTCACGCTATATTATACATCGCACACCTATTTTGATATAAAGGTAGCGCTGTTCCTATTTCTTCATCTTCCATGCATATATTTTTCTTTCAGTGTATTGTAGATACGGTTACACGTTCACAGAACGCCTTTTCCTGGACGGGGTGGAAGACCGGAATAATCAGACCACATAAAAAGGCGAATTTGGATTGATTCATGTGTGTGTACACCGGAAAACTTGAAAAGTTATGAACCGATTTTGATAAACAAAGTTTCACTCAGAAAGTATTTGTCCAAGGAAGAAACCTATTCATTTTATATGATCAGTGTCCAGGGTGAGGGCTTAATGTCGGAAAACTGGTATAATTTAGAATGGCCATATCTGGGGCATATCTGGGGAACATGGCTGATATTTAGATGGTAACAACAGGGGGAAGTAACATCCTTAACTCTCCGTCTCGAAGAAACCACAGTGGTCGATTTCACTTGCTTATTGTTGTATACAATTCCAACTCCAGTCATACGTATTCAATCTGAACTTTTGCATTTGATTTGTAGACATTGTTGACAAAACTCAAAACCAGACAATTAGGTGCAAAAGATGCACATTTTTATCCATTTTTCACAGGCATATCTCGAAAATGTAACGTTTTTTCTATAATTATTGGAAAGCTGTCGAAAATCTGTTGGGTACAATCGTATAACTGGCAATCATAACGTGAACATTTGTAATTATAGCTGGTGTAGGTTAGGATAAGTGGGTGAGCATCGCAAGATGCTTTGCACCTAGGCCGCAAATGGGCCTACAGCTGGTGTAAGTGTTCTTATAGACAAAGGGGAAAAAGCAGATAGAATAACTAAGGAAATTCCAGATCTAAAATGTCACAAGATATTACACAAAGTTGTGGTATATAGCCATGGAAGCAGCAATAGCAAGAATTATCACCTATTGGTGAAATGAATCAAGCAAAGCTTGGACATAAAAGAAGCACAGAATAAGAAGTGAATGACATGAACAATTATTCAAGAGACAAAAATTGTGACAGATCTTCGACAAAACTAAGAGAAGACAATTACAGCAGAAAGAGAATGAAGCAATTTATAGTTAAGAACGTCTGGATGTCAGCACGTTTTTTTAAGCTGTTAAGGTTCCAAAAGATTTTTATTTATTATTCGGTTCTGGCACTAAGCTTCCGGGTACTTAAATCCACTCTTTGCTTACTACAATTCAACTTACGACATATTCAACTTACGACATATTCAACTTTTGTGGATATAAATATGTAATTTTCGGTCTTTATTTTCGATTCTGAATTCACATGTTCGGTTCTAATTAAGTGTTTCAACTTCGAAAATTCCATTTTCATACATAAAAACTCTAAACTCCATACTCCATACATAAGATGAAGGCCATTTTGAAGAAATGCCATTGTAGGTTCAAAAATAAATATTCCAACTCTCATTGCAACTATTTCAATATTTTGGTTCCAATAATAATTGCTGCCGATGACTTCATTTACTGATACGAAGTACCGAGGCTTATAACTTTGCTGTACAGTCTGTAACACCTTGAAAAAAGCGACAACGACATACGTTTTTAGAGAGGATATTTCCATGGGATCGGGAGCTAGAGATGAAACAATGGTCAAAATGAGGTGCCTATGGTACTACATTGAGAAGCATAAGTGCTAGAACGGTGATCGAAACAGGAAGAGGAAGACTGCAAAAGATTTGATTGGCCAAATATAGCATGAGTGAGGCAGCCGTTTTAGAGATTTGTACGAAGTGACGAGGTTTATAAATTCACCATGAAGTCTCTAACGCACCGAAACAAGCAAAAACGACATATGTTTCCATGGCATGGAATGGTCCCAGGAGTCTATTTTTGAATAGTCTGTCTGTCCGTCCGTACTCAGCAGAACTCGAGTAATTCTCTACCGATTTCGATGAACTTTCTGAAGATGGGTAAATTTGGTCACGATGGCTGAGAACTGAGGAGCTAGGATCGATAAAGTGGTTAAAATTGGGTGCTCCAGCCTAGTACGTGTGATATTTCGGGAAGTAAAACAGGTACAAATTTTGGGTCCAAAGGCAAAGCTTTAGAGAATATTGAGCTGAATAAAAGTGACATTGGATGGTCGTAGCTCTCACCGCTGATTATTGTAATTTTGAGGTGTCTAATGTGAATATCTCGGAAAGCATACGACATAGAAGGTTGGGTGCAGAGATAAACTTGCAGATAATGTTGAGCTGAACAAAAGTGGACATACATTGGATGGTGACAGTTCGCACCGCGGAGCCGCCAACATCGATTTGCGCATTTTCAACAATTTATCTCTGGAAGCATAAGAAATAGAAAGTTATGCCCAAAGGCAAAGCTATAGAAAATGCATAAAAGCATAAGAGATAGAAAGTTGAGTCAGGCAGAGCTATAGAGAATACTATACTGTACAGGTTCATCATACTTTGGAAAATGATAGAATGCAACTCCTGAGCCGAAAATGAGGAAAAATCCGAAAAAAATTAGGCAAAATTCTTCCTGAATTTGAAGTCTTTCAGTTCTTTTTTTAATTCAGATCTCTTACTCCATGTTTTGTTCCACTTCAACGCTGTAATCGGACTCGTTTTTTATTGATATTTCGCAAGGTAGTTCACAATTTACGTCTATGGTTGCAAATAACAGCTCAAACGATGAGAAATTGTACAAATAACAAGAACTTTACCACATATTCTTTGAGAAGGAAAATGGAAATGCATGTTTTGTTGTCAATAAGACAAAGCTGGTAAAGTCAAAAATGTTAAATTTTGAATATAAATTTGGTAAAAATGTTTTATTTTTCTTTTCTCTTTCGAATTTCATTAAGGAAATAACAATCATCATATATATACTCAGGTCGGGACGTTGACAATGTAAAAAAACAAACAAAACATCTAACAAAAGTAATATTTGATATGCTGTAAATGCAGCAATTTAAAAGAGAGGTATTTGACACAAGCAAGGAATAGAATGTCGATTATTAAAAAATTATGTGCAGTAAGTGCAGTGTGTAATTTACAATTGCATAGAGTAGAACGACTTTACTTGGATACGTTATCACAACTACTTGTGTTAAAGCTAAAGGAAAAAGTTAAAGAAAAAAAAATGTTTAATCAAAAAGAAAAAACCAATAAACTACTTACGGGATCATCTACCACTTGCTGTTGCGGACTGTTATACTGATTTTGTGTTTTTTTTAATAATTCCATTCGTGTTGCATACAATTCACGTTGTAAACTTTCTTCTCGTAACTGAAAAAAAGCGATTATCATTATTCCAGTCAATGGAATGCAAAATGGTAAATGCAATTCTACCTTATGTTCATAAACGATCTGTTGTAGTCTTAAATTTTGTTCACTTAATGCATGAGCTAATCCATCTGGACATGATATAGCCACTGTTGGTCGTTCTGAAACACCGAGTGGTGTTATTGGTAATGAACGTGCACCAGGTGTGGAAAATCTAGAATTTGTTGTGGCACTTGGAGATATGCTGTTTGTAAACAATAGAATGAGACAATTATGTACAAATATCCAAAGCAACTAAATCACCTTCCATTAACTAATTTGTTTGGACTAGCATCCTGTCTTGAATTTGACGAATTTCTTCGACGTCGATATAACGCTGCATTTGAACAAACATTCTCTTGCCGACCATTATTAAATATTTCCATCCGTTGATGTTCCGGTTGCATGAATATACTTTCTTCCATGCTGGCTTGATTGCTGCCTGTCCAACTTTTTGGTTTCACACCATGTACTTCCGGTATGATAGCGTTACGTGCCTCAGTATTTGGTTTGTGTACTTTTTGATGATTAAATTCTAGATTTGAGTTAACAACAATGTCATCACAATGATCATGTCCATTGACTTCTGTTGTTGATGTAATCGTGGCGGGTAATGTGATGTTATCCGTGGTCATGGTGTTTTGTTCAATAGGA
Organism: Trichosia splendens; assembly: GCA_026413465.1. Lineage (NCBI taxonomy): Eukaryota > Metazoa > Arthropoda > Insecta > Diptera > Sciaridae > Trichosia > Trichosia splendens. The sequence continues at coordinate 305 of JANVCI010080001.1, read as the reverse complement.
ACTAAAGTATCTGTACTCGTTTCAACGCTACCATGCCATAGATTTTGTGCAATCGTTGAAGAAGGAGTCGGTGAATTGCTTTGTGATGTACCTGAGAAATACATTGAAATTGAAAATGATGTTAGACATTTCACGTTCTTCATTTAGTGGCATAAACTGTACAGTTTATCAACGTAAAATTGAAACTGAGAAAAACCTTGGAAAAATTGATTAATTTTGAATCCTAATATAAAGGTGACAAATAGCAATCATTAGACCCGTACGACGAAGTCGTTAGGGTCTTATCATTTTGGTAGGGAACTTTT
>JANVCI010078890.1:0-11724 GCA_026413465.1 Trichosia splendens | reverse complement strand
CGACGACGCTACAAAATTTCACAAAATTTTGTTACGACGCCACAAAATTTTGTAACACTTATGACAAAACTTATGCCAAAAAAACGAGGGGGAACTGACTTAGAAATCTCAGAAATCTTTTTGCACGCACCAGAAATCTTTTGAATAGGATTTTTGTGATTTCTAAAAATTAAACAATGAAGATTTCTGAGTAAGTTCCCCTTTGCAAAAAAAATAAGGTACGCATGCAAAAAATTTTTTTTTGTTGTTTTTGATGAAAATTTTTTTTGGGCGAAGCGCGACATCCCTCTTGCCGAGATGGGCGCTTCGCGCCCGCATTGATTTATTAAAGAGGGTAGACTGCGTCATCAATGCTAGAACAATGATATTTGCAACATAGATTCTTTGGGTTACTGGGTTTGATCAAAATTTGAACATATACCCGACGGGTTCATGCAAGACGGGTATGTTAAATTTCAGTGAACAAATGTTTTTTTAAGCAAATATACTTTGATTTTTCATTTTATATCGCCTGACACGTACACATTTTCGCCATATACCCAACCTGTGCAGTCAACGGGGTATTTTTAGTTCAGTAAACAATTTGTTTTTAAATGTTTCAATTTTTATTTAGTGTAGAGGGGATTTTGAATCAAGTAAGGAAAAACTAAAAATCCCTTTACCCTTCTTTAGCCCGGTCTCTCACTTGTGTTGCACTTTCTTCGTTTCAAAGGCTCCGCCGCCCTGAACCCCCTATCAACCCCTTCCTGATCTTTTTCCGAGTTTTTTAGTCCCTCAAGCTCCGCCCGTCCACCGCAAACAGTTGGTAATATTGGGCAGAGCGCTCCACGCACGACCTCCTACGGAGTTGCGAAGGAGTCAGAGAATCATCTGCGATTTGTGACGCAAAATTTTTTCTGAACTACGTTACCGCATATGTAAGCCACATTTTTTTGTTAATAACGCCACTGGCGTCAATTTTCCGGATATCAGTACTTTTGGAAGTAGACTTGCGCCACCCTTACAAAGTGTTTTGTCGGATATAACATAACAGAACATTCTCATTTGTTTCAGTTTGTTGGAAAATCAAACGCTGCCATCTGAAGTAAGAATAGATATTCTGGATGAAATACTAAGAATAACCACGAGGCAAAGGTATCAATCAAATTTGCAACTATATTTTTCGAGAAAGCAGAACGCAAGATCATTTCGTAAAACATCAACCGTATGCGTTAGTAGACTTCGAAAGCTAATTTATTGGATTGTTTTAACATGACGTCAAGTAAATTTGAGTTTCAAGTAGTGGAACAAAAGAACCTTCTGGAAGGCTCACAAATAGCCAACATTAATGGTTTTAATGTAATTAGACGTAAGAACAATGAAATACCATTAATTTGCATTAGACATGGTCCCCATCTGATTGCTTATCAATTTGATGGACCAAACGATTCTTGGAAACTTTATTGGCAAGAAAATATTTTTGGTGAAGGCGTTGATTACAATTCCACTGTTTACCCCTGGATTATTGATGACATTTTGGGCACTGGGTCAGATTTAATTGTTATTCGTAATCAGTTGGGATTGCTATTTCTGAAACCTCGTGATAATCCACCGGGTGTCGATCGTATTACTCAAGATGAACGTTTTGATTTGTTTAACCGACAGACTCGCAGTCATATCATTCTTATGGGACACTTTTTTTCAGACAAATCTATCGTGGGTCTTTTTAGCCGTAATGATGTGGGTGATATTCAAATTTATGCCGTTATTAAGGCTAAAGTTGAGTTAGGAAGTAATTATCCATTGGATGCCCTAAATGGAATACAATTTTCGTCATCGTGGACTAATCCTGATACAAGAATTTTTAGAACAGATCTTAAAAAGAGTGGCAAAGATGTGTTTGTTTTACAAACCAGTGAAGGACTCGAGTTTTATGAGTTCGATGAACAAAATAAACTCAACGAGATTCTTCGGACGAAAAATATGGGACGCAAAACCGACAGTGATCGTTTGTTTTTTGGTCATTTCACTACTAAATATTTGAAGAATATAATTCACTTGAATGACAACGGCATTTCTCTCTATCAATACAGTGATAAGATAAAAGACTTTTCGTTAGTCGATCATAATATCGAATTCAGTCAATCGTACGGTTGGAAGTCTTTATTTTCTGATTCAATTCAGTTAGTTGATCTTGACGATGATGGCATTGACGAACTGCTATTTACTGGTTCAAATGGATTGAATGTGTACACTTTTAATGCTTCGAAAATGAAATGGGAAAATATTTTAAATTCCTCACAACTTGGGGGATTGCTTCGGTACTCTACCGTCGTGGGTTCAATTAACATTAACGCCAATAAACCAATTGTATTTACTCAAGACACTAGCAGTAGTTTTCAATGGATGAATGTTGTTGCATTAACTAATGCTACCACGATTCCAGATGATAATGTCTCTGCAACGAAAAAACAATTGCGACCATTTCAATCATCCTCAATTCTACCTCCAGCAATTTCACGCATTTCACTTCATTCAATTCCTACTTTACGATGGACCGAACAATGGGACAGTGGTTTTCTTAAAGAAGCTGTACGACTGGAAACTGGTCAAGTTGAGTTTAGTATTCCGTTGATAAAAGCTGGTCCAATTCCAGCATTGGAATTTGCTATTGGTATTTCATACAATAGCGGGGACACGTCTTCTGATTTGCTGGGCACTGGATGGACAATACCAATTGCCAATTACTATATTGCTGTCGATCATAAAGGCAGTGTATTTCCGGCTGATAGAGAATATTATTTGATCCGAGAAGGTCGAAAAGCAAATCTTATTGCCAAAACGGTTACCGATAATGCCATTGAGTTTAAAATACAAGAACAGCCAGAATTAAAAATTACTTATGACTTGCCAGGTCAGCGCTGGTTTGTTGGAAACGATATTGAACAAGCGATATTTGGTGTATCGACTGATAGAAAATTTGGGGTATTTCAATCCACATTAAAGTGGCCAAGTTGGAGAGGAAGTGGTACAGACACTTCACAACTGGAGCAAGATATTCAACGATGGTATCTCTGTGAACATCGGTCGATAAAAAATGATCACTCAATCTATTATAAATATGAAACACTCACTTCTAGCATCAATGGAAAAGATTACACAATCTCTGTGCGTCTTATTAGCATAGAAGATGGAAGGGAATTTCAAGTAAATTTCGATTACGCTCCAAAAACTTCAACGGAGTATAAGTCACTGAGTCCAATAAATGCAAATAAAATTGTAACATTTCCTCTTCAACTTATTCACACTCATTATCTGCAAAGTTGTACCATCCAAACATTGGCTTATCGTCGGAGAATCGACTTTGGCTACGAATTAGTTGGCGGATCAAGATTGCTCGTCGAGATGAATCAACCAATAGAAAACCACATTGAACCGATTTTCAGTTTTCGCTACAGTAATGAGATGAACAAGTTGCTTATGTCGACGTGTATTTATATGGATAAATCTTCGATCTCATTTGATTACACGGAAACCACCTCATCTGTTCCACCCTTTTCCCTTCAATATCACGTTGACGAACGTCCGCAAATAAGTTACGGACCAGATTACGCAATAATGGCATATCAATCAAAAGTTGAGGTAAACTTTCGGTTAACCAATGTTGCGCTAACGATACCAATTTTCAAGGGTACTACATTCACAGAGAGATCTAATAGCAATGTACAATCGTTTATGATCAGAGCTTTTCATAACTCATTCATACTGGCTCAGACAAGCGACAATTATATATCGGTCTTGATGTACAAGAAAACTGATGATAAATGGTTAGACGTTCCGAAAATTGAGATCTTCAGTAAGGAATCGCTTATCAGTTTCGGCGATTCATTTTGTGCGATTGTCGAGCCAAACTCCAAGAATCTAATAATCATGGACAGAGATGATAATCAAAGTGAATGGAAGCGTTTATCGCTAAATCTACCAGACCAAAAAACCGTGAAGCGAATGGAAGTGCAAAATCGACTTATTGTTGGACACAATGATCAACAACTATATGTATTTTATAAAGACGAGCATAATAAGTGGTTGTCCGATGTTATTGACCGAGATATTGGTCAATTTTATCAAAGAACTCAAACTACTATTGGCTCATTTGACATAGATCCTACTTTGAAACAACAGTTAATATCAGTTTTTGAAAACGATGGTCTACAGATGTTCAATAATATGATCGTTGCTACTAGTTTACAAGAAGAGAGTGGCGTACTCATGTTAAATATCAAATGTTACTTATTGGATACGAATCACAAAGTAACAAAAACTTTTATTGAAAAAGTCAGCCGAGAGAAGCTTTTTGATTTGATGTTGGAGAGGGAAAATGATGGGACGAATTTCATTATGAAATACCACTTGAGTGATGGTAAACACATAATCAAAATTATCGACTTCACCGGAAAGATGGCCGACGAAGTCAATTTAATTTCAAATAAGAATAAGCGTGAAGACGCCAGAAACGATTTACTGACCCGGATCAATAGCTTGGATGGATGGAAAACATTTTTTAAAAACTCAATTTTATTCGACTATGCCGTGTATCGAACGCAATTGAGCAAGGATGGTCTATTCGTTGGAAATGACATTTTCTTTCAAATGACTGGCATCGAATGGAAGAAAGAATCTAGACCATCAATGGAATATGTTCGATTGGGTGAAAGTTTCACGTTGGGCTTTAATCAGAAAGACTCAAAATCAGTATATCTCTATCGTCAGACGACAGATGGACAGACTTCTGAAACGATTCGACACATAAAATTGAATAGACCGGGAGAGTTTATCAACCGATATCCTGCATATCTGGCTTATCATTCGTCAGCAACAGATGTTACAGTTCTTACGTTTAAGGACCCTCGGACAATAGGTAAAGAAGAACGATACGCAAGCGAAGAATTACTATTCGAAAGTAACCTTACGAATCTATTGAGTGTAGCTAAATTACCCACTAAGACCGGCTTAAAATATGAGTGGAGAGTTCGATCGTTGTCTAATTTTATGGAAAGTAAACCTTATATAACTGTTGAAAGATGTTCGTTAATAAATGACAATATTGAACGAGCAACGGCTTATGAGCGATCATCTAAATATAAACGGGAGGAAGGTGTGGTTGAGGAAAGCTTGAGAATAATTCCTGATGGTGACAGAACATCATCGGGTTGGATTGAGCATAAGCGAGTAAATAATATAGAAACAACTGAAACCTCATTGAAAACAAATTATTACGATTCAGCAGGGAAGCTAGTGTCAACCAAAACTAGCGAGTCCAAGGATGATAAAAAAGAATCTAAGGAAGATGATAGTAAACCTCTGTCTGGTCATCAAATTTTTGACAAGACTGGTAAATGGGAAATAGCCAACTTCATACCATATAAGGTGAGAGATGATGAAGTAGTCTATTTCGGTTTTGAGTTGTACGAAGATAATCAAGGAACAACATTCGATCCAGTTGAAATTGTTAGAGGAAAATTTTCATTCACTGGTGACAGCTACCTAAACTTGAAGAAAAATTCAAAATTTATGAAAATACTCAAGCCAAAAAATACGGAAAACATCTTCATCTCGTCTTGTTATGTTCGATCTAACTCATCTATGGTCCATAAAAGCGAGGTTAGATACTTACGAGTGCTGTTAACGGCTTCAAACTTTCAAACTAAAGAAATTTTATCAAAAGTTTTGCGTCAATCTGGAGAATGGTTTTATCTTGAGTCGTACATTGACCTCATTGCTTTGAAAAGAGAACACGGTGCATTAGATAATCTTCAAGTAACAATAGAAATAACATCTGATTCAGCTGACGTTCTCGATGTAGATCACATTCGGTTCTCGCCATTAACACAAAATTTCGAAGCAACAGTGTATAACCTCCAGAATGGTAAGGCAACGGCAAAAATTTCAGACAATGGTTTGGTATCCAGAACAATTTTCGATCGACAATTCAAGGAAATAGCTGGAATCAAAGTAGATGAACAAATCGATTATTTTACACGAACCACCAAGACAGGTAAACTCATTCCCGCACCAATGACATCGATTAACGAACAACCATCATCCAAAATTAAATTCGAACCAGAGAGTGGATTCTATGAACATTTTGATGAGACTGCATTTTCAAATCGTTGGAGTGTTTCCGATCAAAGAATGTGGCAAATATCTCGAGGTCAACTTGTTCATCGAGGCCTTGAAATGGATACAATTATTGCAAACACTAACTTAATTGATGGATCATGTGCGGCTGTCCGATTTGGATATAATCTTCGGTTGCTGAAATCATCATTAAATTTGCGATGGTCAGATGTGTCCATTTCATTGTACACGTTAATAGAAAACCAAGCAACACTCAAACTAAATGCTTATAGCTCATCCGTAATTGACAATCTTCCTGTCAGCGGAGAATTACTAATTTTCATCGAAGTAGAACGAATAGTTGTGTGGATTGATGGCGTCCTGGTTATCGATCAGGGACATGGTTATGACAATCTTCTTGAACCCTGGTCGGAATTTAAATTCGAAATGACCAATTATTTGGTTATCGAAGACCTTTTTATAATGAACCGACCTCGAATTCATTTGGAATATTTCAATGGTTGGGGCGAAAAAATTCAAGTCTTACAATTTGAGAGCAACAAAGTTATTCAAGTATCTCAGACATTGTACGACGAGTTTGGGAGAGGTGTAATTACAACGAAACCAACTAGAGTGTCTCGTGACCTAGGTCAATCACTATTTGCTTTCTATCCAGAATTCGTTGAAAATGAAAATCCAACGGACTCAAATTCCGTTTGGAAGACAGGTGTTCTGAAGGGAGACGTTGATACTTTGAATAAAAATGATTTGGGAGTTTCCTACACTCGCACTAAATATGATAGTAATCCAATGAATGAGAAAATATCAGAAGGTTTACCAGGACCAGAATATGCGATATCAGGTCCGTATGCAAAACGTTTTAGTAAAGATTCTAATGTTGCATTTATGAACAATTTGTTCCCGGAGAGTTCAGGTTATCGTCAACAAGTTACAATGTTATCAAATGGAAGTCAACAAATTTCAGTGTTCGATTCAAATAAAAACATCATTGCCAGATATGTCCGAGTGTCTGGATTCAACCATCTTCTTAGTACGTCCGAATACGATAAGGACAATCGTTTAATAAAAATTCTACCTCCATTGTATCACGAAATGGCCAAAACAGCGGATAAAGTGACGTCATGGATAAGTGGAGAAAAACATTTGACTGCGACTGAGAAAAGTTTGCAACAAACTTATGGCAGCCACTTCACGTATGATAAAGATGGAAATTTGATTGAGAAAAAAACCCCTGATGGTGGAACGGTCAAGTACATGTATACAACGGATGGAGATTTACGGTTTATGGTAACTATGGGAGAGGAAAATAGCGTGAAACGAGTCGTTTACTTATTCTATGACGAATTTCAACAACTTGTCCGAACTGGATATTTATCGATACCAATGCCAATTGATCAACTTAAATATTCTCTCAATACAGACTATTTACCGAATGCTGTGGATTATCAGAAATTTCAGTATTCCGATCAGACCGGTGACTCAACGGAACGCGGTAATAAGAAAAGTTTGGTCACTTACAGTGGCCTTGAACCAGTTCAAGAAATTGTTACATTCAATTCCAATCAAGATTTATTATCGAGAGAAATTTACGCTCTTCCACAGAAAATTGAGTTCGACATAAGCTCGCGGATAATTTCTATACATAAAGAATATAATCGAGATGCTGTGTCAGCTATCACATATCCTGGCCTATTCGAAGGTAAACCATTCAAGCTGTTTTACGCATACAATAAAATAGGAAATATAGTCGGTCTAGGAACAGAGTACAACTACAACTATTTTGCCTCGTTTGAGTATCACATAAATGGTTTGGTATCCTTGGAAACTCACACTCCAACCTCTATATTCGCTTTCTCTCGAACATACAAATATAATTCGCCAGGATTTTTGGAACGTATTTCTGATGTATATTTAACGGAAGACTTAAGTTATACACATGGAGGATATGGTGTCAATGGATTTGGCGATGGAACTGTCTTGCTTACAACGTTTAATCCGAAGTGGATGCATAATGCTGACAAGAGAATGTTTCGTGTGGACAACATTAATGAAAATTTCATACCTGCTGAGTGCATTAATGCGTTGAAAACTCTAGGCTACATTGATGCGTTAGGTAACCCAATCAAACTGTACATTCCAAATGTTGAATTATCAATGCCACTAAAATGTCGTGGTGTTATTGGTTTACGTATGGCTAGACTTGTTGCAGAGAAACAAATACCTCGTTTCTACGGCTTTCGTTTTGCTTATGGAAATTACAAAGAACTGATCAATGGAAAATATTTTACAGATGAGACATTCCGTCTAATTGAACCCTTACAACGACACTCCTTCTCAAAATCGACTAACCTTACAACCGAACAGTCACAGGAAATATTTGATATTCTATCAGCTAATAACTATATTTTGATTGATCAACGACCTGATCTCCAATCAGCCATAGGTAAACGGGGACGCAAACATTTCTTTCGTGATGGTGACCTTGAAAAGGATTTGGAAGCACTAAATGAAGTGTTCGGTGTATTTTCATTAGCTATAATTTCATTGCTAACATCGATTATCAGTCAAAGAAAATCGATTTCGTTGGATATGTTTCAGCAAATATTCCTAAAATGGCGCAACTTTGACAAATATACTACGAAGCAAATACTAGACAAAACCAATGAAGATTCTAGAGCCATCTTTGAAATGTTAAGTAGCAAAGGTTACACAACAGAAATGGCATTTAAACAAGAATTTAGAAATATTTTATCAAATTATAAAAATCTTATACCAGACATCGTTAGAACTCTTAATAATCACTTCATCCATGCACTTGGCGAAATGCCATTTGATTTCGAATCATACAACATTGACCCAAATGGCAACCATAGAAATTTCTACACAGGATTTGATAGATATGAATTCATTTATAAGAATGGAACCAATCAAATTTCGGAGGTTAAAATCAATACTTTCCAGGCCATCGAATCGGATAAAACCTATAAAATGGAACATGACACCGACGGCAATGTTGTCAAAGCATTGCATAAAAATATTGAAGAAATTGAATACAATTGCACATCTCAGAAAACAACTTCCATTCGAATGACTGATGGTAGGAAATTATTGTTTTACTATGATGCTCAAGGTGAACGTATTCTCAAAAGAGTTATATCATCAAGTGGTGTAATTTCCAAGGACACATATTATATACGTGATGAACAAGGAAGGGTTTTATTGGATCGACAAATAACTTATATCACGGCACCTAATTCTAACCAAATCACAGTTACAATGTACATCTATGGTCCTCGTGGTCTCATTGGTTTCATTCGTAATGACAAATTTCATAGTGTCATCACTGATCATTCCGGCTCAGTACGGTTGATTATTAGAGACGGTCAGGTCATCACTGCTTTTGACTATTTGCCATATGGACAAATAATGCGAGTTTATGGCAACAATCCTCAGGATACCATTGTATACCGTTATACTGGACAAGAGTATGATGAGGAAACCGGTCTTTACAATTACCACGCTCGTTTATATGATCCAGAAATCGGAAGATTTTATCAAACAGACCCACAAGCCCAATACTATAGTCCATATAAATATGCAGGCAATTCTCCCGTATCTTTAGTAGATCCTGATGGTGAATTTGCAATCACATTGAGTATTGCCATTGCTGTCGCTATAGGTGGTGCTTATTTAGGTGGAACCGCTGCGAATAATAGATGGAATCCGGTGGATTGGGATTTCAAAGATTCCGGAACATTGATTGGCATTGTTGGTGGTGGAATCACTGGGGCGTTATTGCCAACAGGTGTTGGAGCATCTATTGGTGGTATAGGTGGCACAGTAGGATTAGGTGCCGGTGGCATGTATTTGTCAGCTGCTGCGGCTAACGGTAATTGGAATCCTGATGACTGGCAATGGGACAGTCCTCAAACGTGGAGTGCAATATTTCAAGGATTTGCAGCTGGAGCTGGAATAGCTGGTAGTGTAAAAAGATTGCATAGTTATGGAAGCGACGGTGGGGTAGCATTTGGCAGCACTGTTATGATGAATAATGGAAATGCTGCCTTTTGGGAATGGGATTTTTCTAACCCTGCCACATGGCAAGCCTTGCTAGACGGATTCGATAGCGGTGCTGGTATGCCAACCAGTTTCGTAGATGTTGGTCGTAATTTGAAAAAAATTACGAAAACACCAAATAAACTTAGTTCTTTACTAAGTAAGGTTGAGAATATGCCAAGGCGTCTTCAAGACTATGGCGAAATTCTGAAAAATCCAAAACATCCGCTCTACAAAGTTGCTTTAGTGACTGCTTCTACATTTTACTTTGTTGGCGATGCTAATGGAGATTTTGATGTAACAAATTGGAGAAATACGTTTACCACATATCACGGATTACTAAAGGGAGTTTTCTTCGGAAAAGACATAAATGAAAAAATTACTAACGCAGTGAATAAGAGAAAAATACCTAAGACTGAAATGGTTGAACTTGTCTCATACAAAACAATAAAAGCGGATCGTAAGCGACGTTTTGCCCAATCACATTATCTTGTAGATCAATATAATAATCTATCAACAGTGGTAATTATGAGCATCGAGCAAATTAATTCAACTGACCTTAATGACTTTATTGAAATTCCAATTTCAGACTCTGATACGGTTACTTCTGCTGGTGTTCCAATCAGTTTCTGGCCTCTCAGTATTTTCCGAATAATAAAATCTACATTTAGTTTTGGCAACCGATACTTTGCATATAAAAACAAACAAAGCAGCAAGTCAGTTCCCATATCCCCAGTTCCGCTAACGACTCCCAAAGATTCACCTAATAAACTTTGTGCTACTCCTGGTATTCAGTTTAATCAATTCGAAAATGATCACAGCTCGTCTGTACTCGAAATGGGTGATAAATGGCTTGCAAATACCAATATGGCAGGAAATTTCATGTGGGCTTTTGTACTGTTTCAAAAGTTATTCGGCAACAAATCATATAAATCATCCTCAACACCGCACGATAATGATAATCAAATTGAGTTTGATGTACAAGCGTACGAAATCGTTCATAAATTCATTGAAAATACAACATCAGCTGCAGTCTCTTGTGGTATCGAAAAAGGGATTCTTGAAATTATTAATTCTGGGAAATTAGATCACTTAGTGAGTGGGGTTAAAATAAAATTAATGCATGGTCGAAGTGACGATATTCCAGCAATGTTACTTGAATCTCTTATTGGGACGAATAGCAATAAAATAAGCAAGGCGTCATCACGAAAGCAAGTAAATAAATTTAAGAAACGAGTTCAAAAGATTATTCGGAACTTGAAAAATAGAATTTATAATAATTCATGTGGCTCCTATCCGGCGGCAATGAACTCAATTAGTTTTAACCGAAATAATTTTTCAACTCATTCTGTTGGTCTCATAAAGAATTGTAATCTTCCACATATTTCTTCAAATGTTTCTTTAAGATAAAGTCAAAACGATTTAAAATTAAAATTAAAATTAAAATATAATTGACTGACAAACCGATTTTTTTTTTTTTTTATCGTTCCTTAGGTTGTATACATCGATAATATAGCGAAGAAAAAAAATTAGAAGCTTCTAATTAATTTG
>JANVCI010077779.1:0-11728 GCA_026413465.1 Trichosia splendens | reverse complement strand
ATATAATTTCAGATCGTAAACGCGATTTTTAAATTTACCAAAAATAAATTAAATTTTGCTGCTCATATTCCTATAGTATAAATGCGTATCGTACATTTCGTACTCTAGTCAGCAAAGTTCTTAACAAATGTCATGTGGTACTTAACTTGTTGCATTTATTGAATCGCAGAAATTAATATTTGATAACACGACTCAATAATAAAAATTGCCATGGAAGATCCACCATTTATTGGCGATTGGCATCAGATAAAAAAGCTAGGTAGTGGCGGATTTGGTACTGTTAAGTTATGGGAAAACAGAAAAACAGGACAAAAAATTGGTAAGTCTAGTAAAACTGGATACAGTTAGGAACGTCTAATATGCAAATTGGAAATGAACCAACAAAGCAAAAAAAAGAATGAAAAATTCTAAAAATAGTGCTCTCAGTCGGGACATGTTTCCGTAATGTTGTAATTTTGAATTATCGGATTTTTTATGTTTGACTATAAATAATCAAAACGAATCACATGGTGTCATTGACTTAAAAATAAATTGAAAATTTTCCTCACGTCATTTCATTGTTCGCATTGTCGTCACAATATCTGTTTTCTATAATTTTAGCAATTAAAAAATGTCACATCAATACAAATCAGGACGCCTCATCGTTGCAAAAACTAAAGGAACGCTGGAATCGCGAAGTACTGTACATGACAAATGATATTAAGAATGATAACATAGTGCAAGGTTTGGTAGTCAAACCAGACTCATTTTTAATCGAGTTAAACAAGTCGAATCCATTGTCAATGCCAGTTCTGGTAGGTGACTTATCAATCCCCTAAATAGCAAAATCTCATCGTTTTACCATTATTGGTTTAGTTGATGGAATATTGTGAAGGTGGTGACTTACGAACAGCGTTAAATGAACATCGCAATACGAGTGGCTTGGTAGAGTCAGAGGTTCGCAGCGTATTAAAATGTCTTTTAAGTGCGATATCTTATCTTCATGGATTGAAAATAAGCCATCGTGACATTAAACCCGAAAATTGTGTTATCAAAACAAATGAGCACGGCGACAAAATATACAAGGTCAGTCGTGTGTATTTCGCATTTCGTGTTAACTTAAATAAGAATGTAAATTCCAAAACTTTCAGCTAACCGACTTGGGTTATGCCAAAGCAATCGATCGTCAGAGTTTGGTAGCAAGTCTCGTTGGTACAGTGGAGTATGTTGCTCCAGAGCTACTTACCACCGACAAATACAGCAATTCTGTTGATTATTGGTCATTCGGAATTATTGCTTTTGAAGTTATTGCTGGAATACGACCTTTTCTACCGCACATGCCTTTGGCGCAGTGGTAAGTCGATTGTAAAGACGAAAACTATTATCCAAACGAAAACAATTATTTGATTTGGAAGAATACAATATGTTTTAAATATGAAGTACATTCAATCGATAGACCTTTATTAATGCATACTATCATTGCTACCCGTCTTTGCCCGTGGTTTACTGACAAAATTTAAGTTTTTCTTTATATTGTCCCTACTGCTCCGCTTCCTACTTCCTGGTGCACTCAGATTTGCTTACTTACTTATCAGCCGTATCAAATCAGCCCAGACGCGTTTTGGCTGACTCAACAATATTACTCCATTCATTTCGATTCTTGGCTCAGATTTTCCAATCATCGACCTCTAGTTTCCTTAGATCTTCTTCCACACAGACAATCCACCTTTTTCTTGGTCTTCCTCTCGCACGGGTTCCTTCCATGTTCCTGCTGAATACTCTTTTCACATTTCTATCGTCGCTCATTCTCGAGACGTGACCAGCCCAGCAGAGTTTGGACTTTATTACAATGACGATAGCTTCATTGCCGAATATTTCAGTCAGCTCCGTGTTCGTTCTTATTCTCCGTCTGTCATGTTTGTGCACTTATCACTTGGAATGGGAATGGGAATGGAAGGGCGAGCATTAAATGGCCCCTCCCCGTAAAGAGAAACAAAGTTCCAGACACTCTACAGATTTCCTTGATACATTCAGATTTCGTCGCAAACAAAATTAAGCGAAAAACAATATTTTCAGGATGATAACCGTGAAGAAAAAGAAATCGGACCACATTTGCATCACCGAAGGCAGCGATGGCATTAACTATGGAACTACAATTTTTCCTGAAAATCAAATTTCAAGTTGCCTCAAAAATCATATGGAAAACTGGTTAAGACTTGCTTTGGAATGGAATCCAAAACATCGAGGACATGTATTCGAATCTTCACAACCATCAAGCAATACAAACGATTCGTCCAAATCAAAATCTGTATCATTTTCCGACATGAGTAATTCATTGCCACCAACTTCAGTTTTGAAAATCTTTTCAATGCTTGACGACATTTTGAGTAAACAAATTCTAACCGTATTCTGTCTGTACACCTATCAGAACTACAGTTATGAAGTGGATACGACGACAACGATGAATGATTTTCTAGACTGGATAGAGACAAGCACATCGATACCAAAAGATAAGATTCGTTTGACTGTGCCAGTTGACAATCATTACTTGGAGAAGATAGATGAAAATACCAGACCAATTGATTTGTTTTTTGATAAATATTTCGATAGACCCATGTTATTTGTAGGATACAGTGGCATGCTTATGAAGACCGATAATTCTATTGAAATTCCTGAATTGGTAAAACATGTGATGTCTGATGTTAAAGGGAAATTACCTCCTCATATTTTAAAACGCTTCGTCTACAACGTGTTTTATTTCATCCGTAACGAACAGAAGAAGTATGTCACAGCACTAGATGGTTTCTACAACTATTCGTTGCATTTGAATCATCAAATTGAGCTGTACGAAGCAAACATTAACAAAATGGTAAAATCAATTTATGGTTTAAATGGTGCTGTTAATTTACTTGATCGAATGTTGGAACGTTTGATGCAAAAAGACGATCTATCATTCCAATTAACTCAAGCAACAATAAGAGATCAATGCCAAAAACTTCAGATCAATGTCGGAATATTAGTTGGAGCCTGCGATAAAATCGTAAAACGTTTTCGCTCAGCACATCGTCGCAGTCGTGAATCCATGAATCATCCGTTGTTAGAGAAAGGATTTCAGAAGCAAGATTATTTTAATGTAACAGAGTTGAACAAAAAATTTGAGTTTGTTCGTCAGCAGCAAGCGAATAAAGTCTACACGGAAAATCAACAATTGGATATCTTTAAATGTGCTTATAATTGCTTGAAAAGACGTGATCAATTATTGAGGGATGAACAGTTTGTTGAGTGGCAAAGGTGAGTTTATTGAAATTTGTAAAACCAGAGGAACTAATATTATGTCTGAATTTATTTCACAGACAAACTCTCAATGTTAGCATCGAAATGGAAGAAATTAAAAAGACCGTGACGAATGCCGTGATGCAAGCAGAAAAATACGAAAATGACATTCACAAAATAAATGACGATGCCATTGAAAGTGTTCAATCTCAAACGACTAATGGCACTGATTACATCCCAGATATTGAGAAAAT
Source organism: Trichosia splendens (assembly GCA_026413465.1). Taxonomy (NCBI): domain Eukaryota; kingdom Metazoa; phylum Arthropoda; class Insecta; order Diptera; family Sciaridae; genus Trichosia; species Trichosia splendens. The sequence continues at coordinate 8,222 of JANVCI010077779.1, read as the reverse complement.
GTTGGAAAAAAATTCGATGACCTTAGGAAAACCAAAGTTTCAGATAGGCGAACCTGTAAGCTGGAGTATGAATGGGAAAAATAAGAACTCCGTTTCATCATTTCTTGGTGATGGTGAAAATGATGCCATTTCTATTATTGAGGACAATGAACATCTAAGGAAGAGGTAATTTTGATATACGATTACGATATATGCTATGGTTCAACGTGTTATTTTCGTCTATTTGAATAGGATGGCGGGAATGATCAATGCAATAGAAAAAGAATTTACAACCACTTAAGGTCGTTTCTGGTAGGCTTACAGTTTGCTATACAATTTGATACAAGACTGAATTTTTCGGCATATTTTTAGAACGTGACTTTCTTTATAAATGTCAAAAATCGATTTCGCTTCAGCCTAATTTTTTGCAGCAATTTAATTGCTCGGAATATTGAAAATTTAATTCTGTGACGTGTGACTGAATGATTTAAATTCTTCATTAAAACTTTACATTGTCATTCAGAATGTCTAAAAAGCGTAGAGGCAAAAATTCACCAAAGACTACAAGTGAGCCGATTACCCGAAACTTTTCTTTTATTTTAATCACCACATACAATAAAGTAAACTACGTAAACTTTAATTCCCGGGCGCGGGCCGCATTTTGTCGGGCCCACTTCGGGTCAGGTTTGAAAATTGAATTTCAGGTCGGGCCGGATTTTATCGGGTCGACTTCGGGTCGGGTTTGAAAATTCAATTTCGGGTCGGGTCGGGCTCGGGCCGGATATTTGTGGACCCGCTCACCTCTACCAAATCGAATTTCAATACGATACAGAGCCTCATTAATGAACACTTTTTGTTATTTTTGTCATTCAATTCAAAGGCGAGACTCTTATAGCGTTCTGTGTCTGGGCTGGATTGGGCATTCAGTTGAAACTTAAATTATGCACAAAACAATTGTTTAGGACTGTCAGACCATTTAATTTATTTTTTCTCTTGCCTTCAGTACATAGAAAGGAATTATATATCTGCTACCTTTAAGTTCTAATCCGATTAATGGATTCGGCGATGACAGCGCCCACCACCACTCACATAAATTTAACAAGGTGCCAAAGAAACAGGTAGTGACTGAATTTCGCAAGCATAAGGCCGACACTCTGAGTTCGAGTATCACACTTATTACAGATTGGCGTTGGCAAAACAGAGATGAGTTTAATTTAAGCAAGACCCAGTTTTGTAGATTTTCCAATAAGCGGTCTGAGGTAGCTACAAATTTGTCCTCTGTAGTTTGTGAGCTTCAAGAAACTTAAAATATCAAAATACTGGGGACAAATGTAATCAGCAAGGTGATTTGGTCCGAGCAATTGATAAATGTGACAAAGGATACAGCAAAAAAATCGGGTTTTGATGCAAGAAATACTTCTCACCAAAGAACTTGCTATTATATGTAAACCATATATAAGGTCTAGCCTTCAGTTCGATTCCCATTTATAGGTTGCACCTCTTATATCCCCATTAAATTTCGTAGAAACACTTCAAACGAAAAAGTTTTCCGTCTGATCAGTAACATATACAAATCAAATTGACACACTTGAGCACCATTGTAAAGTAGGTGCTGTTGTTACCTTGCTCTATCGGTACTTTTACGGTCAGGGTTCATCGGAGATCTTAGCAATAACGCCTCATCTCCACGATTCGATTCATATCACTCGTCAGTCAGAGCAAGCAACCCTTATGTTGTCGCTGCTAAATTCTGCAGCACGGTGAAGTTTAGAGGATCTTTTTTTTCTACCTCGATGCGGCTGTGGAATCGACTTGCTGCTTATGTTCACTTCCGAACATTCCATCCCATCCCATAGACTAGACCGTATTTGATGTGAACTATCGACTATCGAACTTCAATGGATTCCCAATTCCTTGTGCCGTGGTGAATTATAAACACGGCCGTCAAACAAATATTGGAAATATTGTCGTATATTAGACAATGAAATTCCAGGAATTCTATTGTTTTAATGACTAATATTGTTGACAAGTTTTTTTGCATTGAGTTTGATGCTGAGCATTTGCCTGAAATCGACAGGAAGGTAGTCTCATATACGGTTTCAGTGATGCCTTTGTCTGTAGTAAATGAAGAAAGAATTGGAATTTTTCTCGGCTTCTAAAAATGTCACAAGCTAGGATGCAGATTTTCAGTAAATTTTTATGAATTCGAAGTTCTACATACCTCGAAAAAATCACTCTTGAATCGATTGTTCATGTGACTATATAACTAAACGTTTTATTTGGTGTAAAGAGTACAATCAATAACTATCGTGTGCCACTGGAAAGTTTTTACTTAAAAGATTGTGATAAATATGTGTTGCTTAGCTTCGCTTGTATAACATAACATAATGGTTGCGCCAACGTAATCACATTTTGTATTGAAATTTTTAATAAAATTTCCTCATAAACATTTGAATACCGTGTACAATTATTTTTCAGTTCTCCACGTTGATACATATTCCATCAAGTCTCTTAATCCCTCAAATTCAGTTCGACTAGTAGGTGGACCGTCTTTGGATAACTTCGGCAATATCGTTCCCATTTTATATCGAAACTCCTTCATCTAAAACAACAACCATTAACATCTTAATTGACTTGAAACTTACACTTCTAAACATACATTTGTGGCACCTGACAACTTCCACACACTGTAACTGAAAGTACAAGTTCCTAAAAATGCACATAACGTACCCCAACCAAGGGCTCGCATGGCCAAACTCGATCCCGCATCTAATAAGCGAGCATTTTCAATGATACCCTTTTCTAACATTACTTGTTCTTGTTTTTTTGAGGCTGCTAAGGTTTTGCTGAATCCAGCTATTGCTGCTACCCCAGCTACAGATGCAAGAAATATACCAGCTGTTGCCAGCACACTTATTAGGTTATATAATTCATGGTGGTCATAAATCAGTCACCTTTTATCCGAAATCGTCTTTCTTCATCACTTATTTCATTTAACTTTGAGTTGGTCATTGGTTGACAAAATTTCGATTTGCTAATGCAACCCCTTTCTAATTTACGATTTGCGCATATTTGTTTTGAAAGGAAAGGTTATGTTATCGTCGTTTTGACATTTCATTTCGAAAATAAAATCATTACATGAGAAATGCAAAAGATGGCGCAACAAAAAGATTGATTTCAGCGCATTTTTGGGTTGGTTTTTTAAAATTCTTTTTCCTAAAATATTCAATGTTAAATTCGACACACGATCATGCAACAGATGGCATTATGTTCTTTGTACAAATTTCTAGAAATGGAAACATTTCTAGTTCTGCGTTTGACAATTTGCATGCATTGTCGCTAAACTTCTATGTGAAAAAAAAATGAAACATTTCTACTTTGTTGTTTTTCCGCTACGCACCAACTCTTTCGCGCAAGGTTGTCGAATTAGAATCTTTACAGAATCTTGGAAACTTTACTGCTTCTAAAATATGCAGTATTAATCATTAATAAACTTGATTGAAACTTGTTAGATTTGTTCATAAAGTATGTCACGCGAAAATTGCAATTTTTAAACATGACCCCCCCCCCCTCCCCTCGTGTCACGCAAGTCTCGAATCCCTCCCCCTTCGGTTCGTTACGTCACGGCGAGGGGGAAACAACACCGGCAAATCGTGTACCAGCTATTTACATTTACATCTATTTGCACCTATTTACATCTATTTACTCCGGTATTTACCTTTTGTTCTTTAGGTATTTACATCCTACTTGGCCGTTATTTTTGTCATTATTAGGATAAAATCCTGTTTCAGAGGTAAAAAGTCTCATAAGATCCTATTTTCACCAGTTATTTACAGGTAAATAGGAGCTATTTACATTCTATTTGCGTTCTATTTACTGTAAATAGAAATAGACCCTGTACCAGCATTTACTCGGGTTGTTTCCCCCTCGTGTCACGGATACTGTTTGGAAAAATTGTGTTAGAAAGTGTGGTGAAAGTACAAAAAAATTGGATAAAAGCTGAACAAATTAGTGAAACTCAGATACACTCTGAAGAATAAAGTAAAATTAGAGAGAAAAAGATTTTGGAAAACTTTTTTTTTCCTGGTAGGATTCGGGGGACTGAGGCTAAGTTCGAAGATGGGTAAAATCGGTCAAGTGGTTCACGAGCTATAGCAAAAAAAGTGATAAAAATTGCGTTTTTTGTCGGTTTTTTGGGGTTTTCTTAAAACGTTTCCATAGGTGAGTTCTTGGACTGAGATGGATCAACCCGTTCCCAGCTCTAGAACTTAGGGATTTTCATAGGTTCCATTGGGTATCTGGGGTACTCTTCTGGATTTGAGGTGTGAGGAATGTGGCCATAGGTGAGTTCTTGGACTGAGATGGATCCACCTCTTCCCAAGTCAACTTACATATTTTCATAGGTTCCATCAGGTTTTTTGAGTACCCTTTTGAATTTCAGGTGTGAACAATGTGGCCATAGGTGAGTTCTTGGACAGAGATGGATCGACCTATTCCCGGCTCTGGAACTTAGGTATTTTGATAGGTTGCATCAGGTTTTCTGGGTACCCTTCTGGATTTGAAACATGCGAAAGTTACCAGCGTGTAAGTTCTTGATCTGGATTGGGTCCACCTGTTCCCAGCTCTAGAACTTAGAGATATGAGGACTTCCATCAGGTTCATTGGGTTTCTTTCAAGATTTGAGGCGTGAGAGAGGTACGTGCGTGTGAGTTCTCGAACTGAGTTGTGTCCATCTCTTCCCAGCTCTAGGACTTAGAGATTTGAGGACTTCCATCACGTTTCTTGGGTTCCTTTCTTTATTTGACGCATGGGGAAGGTGCCCCCGTGTGAGTTCTTGAACTGGGGTGGGTCCACCTCTTCCTAGTATTCGAACTTAGCGATATGAGGGCTTCAGTCAGGTTTCTTGGGTTCCCTTTAGGATTTGAGGCATGCGGAAGGTGTCCGCGTGTAAGTTTTTGAACTGGGATGGGTTCAACTCTTCCCAGCTCTATAGCTGAGATATATGAGGACTTCCAGCAGGTTTTTTGGGTTCTCTTCTGGATTTGAGGCATGCGGAAGATGCCCGCGTGTAAGTTCTTGAAGTGGAATGGGTATATCTATCTCTACCCAGTTCCAGAACTTAGAGATCTGAGGACTTTCATCAGGTTTTCTGGAGTCCCTTCAGGATTTGAGGCATGCGGTAGGTGTCCGCGTGTGAGTTCTTGAACTGGGATGGGTCCACTCTTCCCATCTCTAGAACTACGAGATTTGAGGACGTCCGTCAGAGTTTTTGGGTTCTCTTCTGGATTTGAGGTGTGGGTAACGTAGCCATAGGTGAGCTCTTGGACTGAGATAGATCCCTCTTCCCAGCTCTAGAACTTACGTATTTTCATAGGTTCTATCGGGTTTCTCGGGTACCCTTCTGGATTTGAGGAGCAGAATCCACCTCTTCCCAGCTTTAGAACTTAGGTATTTTGGAAAAAATCATTTTTGAAAAAATTGTATCTCCGGCTTCGTACGGGTCTTCGGAATTGCCGTATAGGGTAGTCTTTGGAATTGTTATATATAACTGCATAGTTATATATAGGTCCATATAGGTACATATGGGGATGGTATGTAAGGGTTGTCTGATGCTGCGTTCGTACGGGTCTCTTCCCTTATATTTTTTTATCTTAAAGGAAATAAAGAGTGAAACTAGTGAATATGTGTTTAAACGAAAATTAAGAAAATATTTTGTATGTGAATTATGTATTATATATTTTTAAAACTATATAAAAGATTGTCTTATGTTTTCTTGGAGGGATTGTAGGCGTTTTATTTAGAAACATTATTTGAGTAATAAAGCATTTCTAATTTTATTCACAAGAAAATTTTCAATGAAAAGTTGATAACCTACGCATTCGATTACAAATTAAAATTGTATGTGTTGAGTGAAATCACCCCCGCCACAGTATCATCGAAGTATGAACTTGAGAGAAAATCGAAACAAATTAAATGTTTCATTCAGACCCTGAATTAATTTGCTCTGACAACTAACTCAGGTATTTGAGCTTGATTTATTGGTCCAGGAAACTCTATTTTTGTTTCTGAAATAAGGAAATTCTCCACTTAAAATCTCACTTCATTGAATCGATTACTTCCTAATTGCATTTAATGTGCTGGTAAATATTTGTAAATACAAGTTTAATCTCGGTTCATAAACGTAATAGTTCTCCATACTACGAGTGTGGTCATCTAGTCGCTGACTGTAAATTCAGTCAATTGCATATAATGCAAACCTCGACAAAAACCAAAATTATAAAATATATTTCCAGCAAAGCATCAGGAAGTTTTTTCATGTGAATTTCTGGTTTTCTCATCAACATTTTAACACAAACTGTTATCTATAATCGTCAAAATCAACTCGAAATTCACATAAATATTATACCCACATTAATACACATAATTACGAAAATATTCATAACATCGCATAATGAAAATTCCACAATACTAAATAGATCAATAGATCATCAAATCATTTATTATGAGATGAGGGTGCAAAACATATATATTAAAACCGATCCAAAACATTTTATCATTTTTCCTTCTTCATCCACTCCCCCATTTATTTGCGTTTTTAATAAAACAGGTGCAACACCCTTTCTTTATACTAGCACGAAACATATATCGAAAGATGTAAGAGGATGTTATTTGGTTTTCAATAAACGGAGTATCTAACTTTAATTTTGGCACTTGAGTGCAAGTGTAATGATCCGAATGTTTATTGCTGATATGCGTACATACGTATTGGCTATGGCTATAATCTACACCCTTCATTTTCCATTTAATATAATATATACGCGTGTATTCAATGAATAGGCAAAAGCCATAGGTTTATATTGTTTTGTGTTTGCCTTCAACAATCCCCATATCAAAAACTTGTAGCGTACCAAATTTAATATATTATTGTCTGTTAAATTCGTAGACAAATAATTTAATTTGTTTTTTATTAGTTTTGTTGAGGGTGGTTCGGGTGAAGTTAGAATTTAGTTTATTGAGTTGATTTTATTTGGCCTCATTTTAAATAATTTGTAATTTGCATAATTTTAAACAAAATTCAGAAATGTGTCAATTTTCAACTTTTTAAGTTTTCCGAATTTTTTGTCTGACTGGTGATGATTGTTCCTTGTGCTTTTTGCAAGGAAAAATTTTCTTTGTGCAATGTGCTTGATCCACTGAAGAGCTTTAGAAATAGTTCTTTCCTGGCATCGGCTTTCACACCTTTTGTTGGTTTTAACATAATGTTGTGTGTTTATTGAAAATTTAAACTCCTGAGCAGCATAAATATTTAAAAGAATTAGATAAGTTAAATCGACAAAAAGGCAAGTTTTGCTTATACTTAATAAGTTACATGATTGGTGAAGTTGAATTTACAGAGCACTCGAGTGCGAATAGCCGTTGTATTTTAATGATACTAATCGTACTCGAGTGCGAGTAGCCGCTGTATTATAATGATGCTATTCGCACTCAAGTAATACTTTTCCTGGCTAATTTTCCTTGTACAGAAGCTAACAACAGCACTCTTGCCTTATCTCTCACATATTTTCCTTTTACAGAAGCTAACAACAGCACTTTTGTCCTCACATATTCATTTTCCTTGTACAGTAACTAACAACAGCACTATCGCCCATTCGAGTGCGAATAGTGTTCTTATAATACAGCGGCTATTCGCACTAGAGTGCGAATGGTCTCCTTATGATACAGCAGCTATTCGCATTCGAGTGCGAATAGTTTCCTTATAATACAGCGGCTAATCGCACTCGAGTGCGAATAATCTCTTTATGATACATCGGCTATTCGCATTCGAGTGCGAATAGTTTCCTTATAATACAGCTAGTTTTATTACTAATAGCTGTTATTTCGCGAACTTCTAGCACACTTCTTTTGCAATGGGTTGCGCGTATCCATGAAACATTCGTGTTTTATATTTTTAGTAGATACAGTACATCATTCTAGGCAAAAAATTGTTCTACATCATACGCGTATCGTTTCAACTTTTATTTTATTTAATTAAATTACAAATTGCGCGCAACCCATTCTTGAAGTAGTAGATTTTTATTTTCCACTCTGCAACAAATTTGTTTGCAACAAAATTGTTCGCAAAGTGTCAAAATAAAAATCTACTACTTCACGGGTTAACACATAAATCACTGAAAAGGTTGTTTATGTTTACATTTAATAACTAAAAAATAAGTAAATGTGTAAGGACGTATTTCTGACACGAC
>JANVCI010077778.1:0-17704 GCA_026413465.1 Trichosia splendens | reverse complement strand
TTATTTCCACACGCGGATGCCCCCCCCCCCCCAAAATTTAAGGCGGGGACCGCCCTTGATTGTTGGGCTTATTCACATCATCCTATTAATTACATAATGCAATATAACCACAAATAAATAAGGTGAAATGGGCAACCTTGTCTGACCCCTCGTCCCTTAGTATAGAATTTCGTAGTACGACCCGAATACCTTACTGCTGTTCGTTCATGCAGGGCAACCGAAATAATTCGATTTATCAGGTAACAATGGACACCATACGAGCGCAGTATGCGACTTAACAGCCTCAAATAAATAAAGCACGATACATTTTTTATAATTTTTTTTATTTGATTCTTTGTTTCATATATTATCATTTTTACTTATTCTTCACTTATATCACATTTAATATGATTTCGTGCTTGAAAAACAACAGCCAAAATACTATGGCAAGAATTTGAATTATGTTTAAACTTCTAATGCTAATATTTATATTTTTTTTTGTATTTTTATTATTTTTTTTTAATTTTTTTTTTAAAAAACACTAGCATCGTTTTATTGTTCTTTTTATAATTGTTTTTCTTATCTTTTTTATACAAATAGTTAAGTTACATTTAAAAAAAGATATTCCTACTGCACTAGTTATTGTTATTGACTATATAAATTTGGACTGCGCGATGTGATTATATAAATGTTTTTTAGTGGGACAGATAAAGCGTTTCAAAGCGATAAAATATTTTTTATTTAATTTTTCATTTTCTTTTTTTTTTTCATTCAAATCTTCAACGATTTTTTATTAATTAAAATAATACTCTTAATTGAACAATTAGAATTATAGAATTTATATATATACATACGACATACGTATATAATGTGATTTTATTTTTTATTTTACCACAGAGTTTGCAGTAATTATTAATAAAGTAAATGTTTTTTTCATTTTAAATAAATGCACGACACGATAAAAATGAATAAAAAAACTCCTCTGTAAAACGGATGTTATTGAATTATTGAGTGATTATGATTGTGATTGTTTATAGAGAATACTGCTCCGTTAAATTGGCTTGGTTTGCGCTGACATTGTAACCTAATCGGATTTTAAAAATGCTTCATGTAATATGACTGAAAGAACTTCGTTACGAATCGTATTCAATTCTTTAAAATGACCTTTTTTGATGGTCTGAATAATCCAGAAAAAAAGTTTTGAAAATCGGTTTGTAAATGTTGATACTATTACTGCTTCCGTTAAGTAAGTACAAAAAAAGATACGAATTTTTGGATAAAAACATAGAATAGGGCCAAGGTAAGGTAACCAGAAAGGTTAGCGCGACCCTTTGGGATTTCGTATTTGATAAACTGCCACCCCTGAGATAGTAAAATAGACACAGCAAATACAAATAGTGCAATGACCATTCACAATAAGACTCTTGAGACTTTCGAGGACAAATGTAATCTCTTTTATCAGACGTTTTAAGACAAATGTATGTGACTGCTTTAGTTAAGCCCATAGAGCTCGTAAACAAAAAGTTAGAACGTAGCAGCTGTTAACCCTCAACCTGAAAATGCAACTACCATCCACTTAATATTTTGTAATAATAGCTTGTTAGCTAAACAGAGATTTACACTTCTAAGAATCGAATCCGGTTGGTGCAATCATGAGCAATTCCGGTTTGAAGAAATTTACAAAATCGAAAATGTGCTGGCGACCTTGAGGACGGAACCATACTGTACGTAAAATGTGATTGTGAATGTCAAGGAATTCAATTTCTTCAGCCCAGTTTACACTTCAAGTGAAATATTGAATAACTGAACAGGCGGTTGTTGTATTTGGGAAATTGTAAGCATCGAAAGTATAGCAGAAGTCGTAGAGGAAGTCCAAAATCAATTTTGCATGATTCGGCTGTTGATTTCCTCAGAAAGTTTCACTATTTTTTCAAGGTCTACATTGTCCCAAATACACCAACCGCCTATTTGATCAGTTGAAGCGTTTATTCTATATCTCTGTTTTGATTTCGTTTTCCCTGTAAACCGGGCTTTAAAAAAAATGCTAGAGAACTCTACATTAGTTCGTTTCAAAAAAGTTTAACAGAATTCAAACGCCCTTCAAATGATCTACTAAATCTGACTGGGTCGTAAAAGACCGCCTCTATAATCTTACCTAGTTCTAGGTGGAACATTACATTAGTCAAGGTTTTGCTTCATTTTTGTTTTTTAACTTTAATAGCAGCCAAGTATATTGGTTAAAGGAAATTCATAAATAGGCCAGCAACGATTTGCATGTTCTTAATGATGATCATAATCGTTGCATTTATCAGCACAAACAAGTATACAAACTATTGTCATTTAGAAATCAAATTAATCACACCAATTTTCACATCCAATTTTTTTTTACTTAAGTGCCTGCTTACATTGTTATAGTGTGGCTTATTATCCTTCTTGTATAACTAGACTTAGACCACTTTTATTCTTAGGCTAATCAATAATTTAAAACAAATAAAATGAAGTAGTTCGATCTTTACAAATACTTTACAACACTGGTGCAAACAATAATTTAAATCTAAAACTTCTTGAATTTTTTTGTTTTTTTTTTTTAATCTCATTTTTGGGGTCATAGTTGTGTGATTTTGTATTAAATTTTTATTAAAAAATGCGTAACAGACACGCATTAACATCACTTTAAAAATTAATATTTACAACACGTTATTTACAAATAACATCTAGAATACTGCAATAGTATAAATGTTAGCTTGTAGTGCTACCTTGATTATGTACAGACATTTTTAATTTTTTTTTAAATATTTTTCATTAACTCTTTATCTTTTGATTTGTTATTTTCCACTTCAAAGTGTCTTATATACCAACTAGCGAGTAAACTAGTTTGAAAATTATGTTGGCTCTTACTTATAGACTTTCGATCTTTCATTTTCTAAACAACAGTTTTTCAACAAAATTTTTCCAAAAAAAATAAACAATTTAACAAATTATATCCTGTAGAATCGTCATGACATCAGCTATTGCGATTTAACGACTCGATAAAGTCATCATTACGTTTGCACTCGCTAATCCCAATTTTAGCGGAAATCACACTAACGCTAAAATTGGAAAATATTAGCGTCGCTAGCGATAAACGCTAATTAAAATTCTTTACCGCGCTGATAGCGATCGCTGATCACAAAAATAGTTTTCTAAGAAAAAAAGGCGCTGTAATAGATTGTGGATCACTTACTAGTTTCAGTCACATTCACAACGCGGCGCCACTTACAGGCGGTGACTAAAAGCCGTACTTCATTGTCATTATTGAGTAAAGTACGTACACATTACAACAAAGTAAGCAATAATTACACTAAAATATGCACTAATTTAGCCCTCATCAGTAACGCTCACGGTAATAACGATAACTAAATCCATGATCTATTGAACTGAATATCGAAACATATTTCTTTAGGAACCTTAGACAGACTTAGAGAAGTTGTATAAGAAAAATAAGGATTTGTTTTTATGTTTCATCGACTTAGAAAAGGCCTTTGATAGAGTTCCGAGACAAACATTGTTTGAGGTTCTCAGCAAGTATGGTATAAATGGGGGTTCATTAGAGGCAATCAAGTGTTTATACGTAACGTATAGAGTAGTGCTGCTGTTAGAATAGATGCTTCGCTCGTTCACATACAAAGCATGTGACTGACGTAACGTATAGAGTAGTGCTGCTGTTAGAATAGATGCTTCGCTCGTTCACATACCAAGCATGTGACTGGCTAATTGCACAGAACCAGTAGAGCATGAACGTTAGTCTCATTATATGAATGCCTAGGCAAATCATTATGATACCACCTGGTATGCGATTGGTTATATATTAACAACAATCACTCTCGCACGAGAATAATCTAATGAAATAGGATGCTCTTACTCACTCATGTGTACTTTCCATACTTTAAGCACCATCATGGGAGGGCGAAATGTCCAATCAGGTTGTTATTATAGGCTATGGTAGGTTACTGTGATATGGACACTTCCTGTGCGTAACTGTCTGATTAAATCAACGTCATTTCTGTACTTATTTAAATACATTGAAGTAATAATGGCTGCAGCATAGTCACTTGCAGCTGCATCACACTCGGCTCCAGTACGCAAATTGTTCATCTTGGATATATGGGAAGCCTGATTGTGACCTGATCCGGTCAACCAAATTTTGGGAGAATTGTACTATCCAAAATGTAGCTGAGCTCATTGTCACACACTTCCACAATGACCCGCAAACATGTTAATCTCATTAAAATACAGACTGTTCTGTATTGGCTTGAATCATCTCTAATAATTGGATGGATGTCTTTGGTTAGTTTTGAGATCGGACGTCCTGTTGAATTGAAATCGGCTCGGCGTCCTTCTTCAGATACAATATATGTATGCATTGGCGCATTTGCAGCTAACAAAGAAAAGGATTGAAGAGAAATATTTGATTTCACCTTTCCTCAACGCTACACTACACACAATGAATGACGCCAGCATTAAAGCTTTTCAATTGAAAGCACTATCAGAGATTGTGAAACGGACGTGATAGTGATATAAATATCACTATCCTCAGCAAACATAAACCTCCGGTCATATAAACTTGGACATACCAATGAATATAATCGTAGTGTCCATTCACCACCGGTGTAGCAAGCATAACTACAGTAAACATGCAGTTGACATTAAGCAGCATGCCATGAACTAACTGTAACAGAAATTACCTCATAATCAGACAGTCCATCGAAGGAAAAGCAAATTCAATTTTTGCGTTCATCTGGGATCCCATCAGTCAAATTTACCGCCTCTGAAATCTATCCAATCAACAATGCTCTCATCATCCAGTAACGACTATCGTCGCTTTTTTAATGTTTCCGTGGAAGGAAATATAGGATGTGGGAAAAGCACATTTCTTAATCTCTGTGAAACAATTCCTGAAACACTAAACGAGTGGACGACCGTCGGAGGAGTCAATTTGAACTAAATGAATCCTTTAAAGTAAATGAGGTTGTCTGTCAAGACTGCTGTCTCTCGCCGCTTTTGTTCATGATATTAATGGAGAAAATCATTAAGAGGGCAAACATCCCGAGAAATGTAGAGATCGGTGAGGAAATTTTCAATTTGTTGGTCTTTGCAGATAATCTGATTTTATTAATATGGATAACGTTAGTGAGTTACAGAAGCTCATAGATAGTTTAAATGTTGCGTGCGATGAGTTCGGAATGAAAATAAGTGTGCGTACAACGTAAGTTATGTATATTGGGAAATCAAAGCAATACATATACTTTGTAATTTGAATAAATAGGTTTTAGAACAGGTCTCAGAGTTCAAGTATTTAAGCACACACTTTACTGAAGATGGTAAATTAGTTCGGGTCTGAAGAAAGAAGGAAAACGGTAAAGCGGTTGCAAGTCAATTCAAGTCACATGTATTTAACAAAAACAACAATTTAATATGGTAGTGAGAGTTTGGTAGACTTTGGTTATCTTGTGAATGATTTAGAGGTGGCTGATATGAACGTCCTTAGAATGAGATAACGAGAACGAGCCGTAGGGACCCCCACGGGTACTTTCTCTCACCACAAGCCCAAAAATGTACACCAAAAAAGGTAATCCCTTCTTTTTGGAAAAAATGTTAAGGAAATTTAAAAAGAGCGCCCGTTACGTAACGCAGACAAACTACTCCCCGCCTTTCGCGTTACGTAATTTATGCTCGGCTCAATTGAAGAAGCAGCTAGAGTTAGTCGCCTTCGCTGGTTTGGAAATTGTGCAAAAAATGCAAGGTAATAGGTTACCAAAGAGAATCTTGTTAGCAGAGGTACCAGAAAATAGAGGTAGAGGGCGACAGAGATTTATAGATTCGATTAAGAATGATTTAGAAGTTAGGAGGATTTAGATAATGCTATTTATTTAACACAGGATAGAGTTGCATGGAGAGGGGTTCATCATTAAATTATTGAAAATAAGACCTCACGCCGAAAGGCATTTTTGGTGTATCATGTATGATGATGATGATGATTGTACTTCATAAAAGCTAGTCGCTATAACCAAGAAATTTGAAACTTAATGAATAATGAATAATGAATAATGATTAGCACTGCTAATACAACCCTGATCATCATCAACCAATCAGAATTGTTAACGGATGGATAAATTTGACTGGGCGACTATCCTTTCTAATAACTCGAGTGACAATTAAGTTCTCCATTTTATTTTACCGACGCAATAGATTGTGTAATGTTTTTGTTTAGTAACCGCCTCTTGTGGAGCACACTTTCTGTGTAGTCGATCCAGAGTAAGATTTAGCGGAAAGGCCGCATTCAGCTAAGAAAATACGGCATTTTCAGAGAGAATACGTCACGTATTTTAATTAACCATGTACGGATAAGTGTGGTGAATAGCGTAAATAGCGCTTAATTGACATTCGTTTGTTTATTTTTACCAAAAACTTGGCGCGCTCCTCTCTAAAAATGCCCTATTGTGGTGACGCTAGTAGTAAAACCGGCGATTTATTTTTTGTTTAAACACAACCTATTCCATACAAATCGTAAAGACTCATTTTATTTCTGAAAATTTACAAAAGTTGACGTAAATGGACAATTCAAAAGTGTGGTGTGTTCCGACCGTAAGTTCTATTTCTACGATTTGTATGAAAATATGCTGTGTTAGTAACGCAGGATTGTCGAAATCGACAATTCAAAAGGTTAGTGGTTTCGCATATTATGGTTTGTAAACTTATTCAGCAGAATGCCAGTCACTTGCCAAACATCTTAAGCCATTGTGATCAACAATTTATTCACAAATAAAACTTCAGCTCAGACCAATTAACAACTCGGAGTTGTAGAAATTGTGTTGTTCTGACCGATCTGTAATTTACAAAATACTTAACTCGAAGACAACTTCGTTTAAAGAATTTCTTAAATTGAGGATCGGCTCGAGCAAAAATTAGAACAGAAGCTGACGTTAACCGTCAACGAGTTTAACTGCGATCAAACATTGTACAACTTAAACTCATTTGCGACTATCAAAGATTAAATAAAGACACGAAGAGAAGTCACAGTAACGATAAGAATAAACCACTTTCTTCTGTTACAATAATAACAGAACCAACATAATTTGTTACTAGCTCGCTTATGACAATCTCTGTCTGTTTCCATCTTAAGTAATTAAATCTAGAGTTTTACCACTGCTAGAAGTTAATTCAAGTACTTACGACACTTCTTTGAACCACACGAACATGGAATTTTCGTTTCTTCAAACGGGAATTTGTAATCGTATGTCAATTCTTCACCTTGTACAATGCGACGAAGTGCAAAAATGATTATATGTTTGTGACCAAGTATATCAACCACCTTCGAATAACAATTTGGCTACGAAGTGGAGAAAGAGAGAAACAGTGTGTCAATTTTCACTAAAGTCTTGCCATATCAAAAAAATAAAAAACTTACCTCGCATGCATGATTGATAAATCTTGCAGCGTTTCCTCGCATTGTAGCATCAACCACTAAATTTTCGTCGATTTTAAACATATAACAACCAATTCCACGACTATCGTAGTATCTTTCACGTTTGTCAGTTAGAGTGGAGCGAATCAATTCGCCAGCGTATTCGATGACCATTTCACCTGGAAATAAAATGGCGGCATTGAATTAGTAACTTTTTATATTAGCAAAGATGAGATAATAAAATCAGCTGATATCCTAACCGGGTACAACTGGTACAATCAACGACTGTCAGTGTCCTAACTGTGTACTCAATTTAACCAAATAAATAACATAAAACAACCGATAATGCTCACCAGCTTCAATATCTCTGTTACAAAACAGACCTCGACCGTGAATGTGTGACCGATAAACACCAACAGTCTCCTTGTACGTTTCCTTCAATGTTCGGTATCTCATTGCCATGGGTAAATTACTTCCGGTGCCTCTTCTGAGAAAGAATTAAAAACATTTCAGCAATCCAATTGGCGTACAAAATCTAAGTCATTAGTAATACCTGGGTATCAATTCGATATCAGCATTCTGAGGAACAATAATTTGTATGGGTTGTTTACGATGTCGAGATGCTAACCAACTGAACATATCGTAATCAGAGCGTTTCGAATATCCTTCACATCTAGCTGCACCGTAGATATTTTCCTTTAGCTCTTCTGTATCCGAACAGTAGCCAGATGAAGCTGCACCTGACAGAGTACTTTGTGGTTTTTTATGGTATTTGGGTTGATATTTTGAGCATTTTTCCACTCCAGGTAACTGTTCCAAAAGATACTTCAATGCATTCGTTTTCAATCCCAACATTTGATGGCCACACATATCAGCCAATGGACCTTCCGGCAGTGGCGAAAGACCATGTGCTTTACGAGCCACTTGTACAGTTTCGAATACTTTTTCCCAAATATCTGATATTGACGTTGATTTGTATGTAAATCCATCTTGCGACTGAATCTCGTACAACATCTTCGGTCCAGTTGATTTGGGCAATGTCTGCTGTTCACGAAACATTGACTTTTGATATTTCATCAATGATGTATCAGTTAGTATGCTTTGATTCATATTTTCTTTGTGTTGTTGGGGTTCCGATTTGCATGAACTTGTTTGCTGATCCACTTCATTCATCGAAAACATATCGGAATCTGATTCTGGTGTATGTTTGGTACAATCTTCATTCTCCAAATTAACCAAAATTTCACATATTTTATCTTTAACATCAGGACTAGTTCGTTCTGAGTTACTGTCTTCACGTGACAGTAACGAATCATGTTCACCTTTAAGTTTGTTGAACAATTCGTCAGAGTCTGATTGTGAATCAGGTTGATGTGGGTCCGATGATAAATGATCCGTTTTCGACTCGATAATCTTATCAATTTCCATATTTAAATCTTCGTCTTGATCAAACACTTGATGATCCACACTACAACTACCATCATTAGCAACATCATCATTTTCTTCATCCTTTTCCACAATAATCAGTTGATTAGGCGATAACTCCTGTTCAATAATTGGCGATAATTTCGATGTGTCCACGGTAATGGTTTTCTTTGACGTAATATCAACGTTTTTCGGTTCGGGTGGCGTTTGTGGAAAATTGATTTTTTGTTGTACTGTTTGCATGGGGAGGACACGATTGGTAGGTCGTGTATTTGTATAATTATTGTATTGCTGTATGGGATTGACCACATTGGTTGGTATGCCATTTGAATAGGTTGGAGCATATGGTGCAGTTGGTAGTTGAATGCTTGCCGAACTTGGAAGAGTTATCGATTGGGATTGACTTGTTGATGGATTGTACAGCTGTTGTGGCTGAGAGTATGTGGTTGAGGTTATCGACTTTGAAGAAATTGTTTGATTTGTTGATTGACTCGTTTGTTCTATGCTTGGTTGGTTCTTAACAAATGATGGTTGTTGTTGTTGTTGTTGAGTGAATGGAGCAGCCGTTAGTTCAGTATTTGAGGAAGGCATTTCAAAGGCTGTCGAATTCATTGTAGTGTCGAACGTAACGTTCGACTGTTGCATTGTGATGATAGGTTGGGTATCGGACACTGGTTCATATAAAGGCACAATTATTGGATTCTGGGGAATGACAATTGGTTGAGATGATGCCGACGTTGATGGTGTCATTATTGGAGTCATAACTTTACTAATCTGTGGTTGGGTTGGTTGCACCTTTGACGTCATTACCGGTCTAGTTATAACTTTTGGCCGAACTGTTGCGGCCGCAATTTTAGTACCAGGTTGTTTAATTGCAGTTGTCTTTCTGGGTATTGGATGAATTGACATGTGTGGTGATGATGTAGACACCATAATTGTTTTCTGTTGATGGATATTTGATGTTGTCATGGAATGCTTACTAGTTGTCGGTTGCAAGACGAAATGTTCAAAGGACGTAATTGCATTCTCAGGCTTGGGTAAAATATTTTGACTTGACTTAGCTTCTGGTGTAACATTTTGTTGATTTGTTGAATTGACAAGAATTTTGTTTTGTGGTTGAACTTTTGTCACCACTATGGGTGCAGATTTAACAACTGGTTTTGGCGATTGATTTGGACGTACTGATGGTTGAGGTTGTGATTGAATGGTTATTGCTGTCGACTGCTGTGGTTGTTGTGGATGGTGTGGCATCAACTGAATCGCTGATTTATCGTCAACAAAACGCCATGTCGTATTTGATTGTTGCTGCTGCGGTTGGATTTGTTGAATTTGTTGCAATTGATGTGGTTGAATTTGGGATATTTGCTGGGACATTTGTGGTACAGCCTGTTGCATAACATTTGTTGACAAAATGCTAGGTTGTTGTGACGGTTGCGATTGCATTATTGTGCCATCATTCAGAACAACATAACCCGTTGGCATTTCCATAATAGGTTCAATTTTGCTGGCTTGAAAGACTTGAGTTGTCGTTGCTGAAAAGCTAGCATTCTGACTTAAAACACCTTGCATTGCAGTAGAAACAAATTGTTGGGACGACATAACCGTGTTCTGCACAATAGTTTCTAGACCATAATAAACTGGTTGGCTTGTCAGTAGCATGCAGCCATTAGCTGGATTGGTCATCATTTCTAAAGTTGGCGTTTGACTTAAAACCATTTGTTCGGCTGACATCATGCCACATTGTAGTCCATTTGGTTGTTGTTGAATAATTGTTCCAATAACCTGCGATAACGAATGAAAAATGTTTTTAAATGTTCGTTTAAGGATAAAACATATACTGACAAGAAGAGTACGCAAATTGTGCACTTGCTTTTGAACTAAAGTGTAAGAGGGGTGTTTCAAAGGCTTTTCCTACTAAACATATGATTCAAAATAATAAAACTCACTTGAGGTTGTTGTTGCTGCGCCAATTGCAACGTTCCATTCGGTAACATTTGTAGACCAGCTCCTGAGTTAGTCAACAATAAATTGCCATTATCAGCTGTTTGTATTTGAAAAGTGCCGGGCACTAATGGATTCGGTGTCAAATACTGTGTCTGCGATTGCTTATAGTCACCGTTATTAGTTGGCATTGCAATGTATTGCATTGTGTTTTGATTGTCTGTGACATATTGAACTAAATTCCCTTGATTGCCACCAATTTGTTGAACAATTATTGGCTGTGATGTTTGGTTTTGTTGAATCATCACATTAGTTCCATCATTTTGAACCATTGGCCGAATTATAGGTAGAGACTGATTGTACATCTGTACGGGTTTCGGTTCATTTTTCACAATTGTTCGTTTGATTTGTATGGGCTTATTGATGTTGTTTACTGTTCGACCTTTAGCACGTACCCCATGCGATTGTGACATTACTTTTGGAATTACGTTACGTTTAGCTGGCGACTTGTCTGGTTGCGGAAGTATTAGTTGATTTTTGTAGGGCGATTGTTGTATAGTTCGAGTAGTTGTCGTAAAGTTGGACATATTTTGTTGTGTGGATGATGTTGGTGTTATAGTCATTATCTGTGGTCCACCATTAGCTTGAGAAAATGTTATTATTTGTGGTTGTTGTTGATGCATTATTGGTTGTGATGTTTGAATATTAATGCCATTCGGCAATGTGATGGTTTGAGGAGTGGAACCAATTCGTTGTTGATGCGATTTACCTTGTATTTCAACACCTCCAAATTGGGATTGTTGAAGATTTTGAATGGGGAATATCTGTTGACCTATGTTTTGAAGAGGCTGTGTAAATATTTGCTGCTGTTGACCATTGGTAGCATTAATTATCATATTTTGTATAGGCTGATGATTAAGTTGCTGCATTTGAACGCCACTATTACTGATGGCGCATTGATTTTGCATTGACATTGATGTAGTATTTTGTAGTTGAGAGCTGTGAATTTGTATTGGATGACCTTGAATGTTTTGAATCGAAATTGGGTTGATCTGCTGCCCATTGAAGTTGTAAATTTGTTGAGAAGAATTCTGTTGTTGAGACGCCATTATTGGCATAAAGTCTTGACCAGACATGGATGTTATGATCATATTTTGTGGTGGACTTTGCATATCAGGCGAACGTGGGGTTGGTTCTGATTCACTTTCACTGGTGGATAGTGGTTCACATTGGGGTAAATGACGGTTATATGAATCATGCGTACGATATGTACAATGACATCGATCACACTTAACGGGTGATTCACGGCTATTTACATCAAACGTAATGTTTGTGGAAAATTCATGAATGGGTGAATTACCCTCACTGCTGCTACTCACATCATCCATTCCATCTAATTGTGAGATTTTTAGCTTATCCAAAATGTCTGAGGCAGCTAGCGAATCAATCATCGAATTTTCATCACTTTGATTGAATCGCTTTGCTGCTGACCAAGTGAAATTCTTGTTTCGAATATCATCGGAACGTCGTCGTTCGGATACATTTGATGGCAACAAGTCTTCTTTTCGTCGACCCAGCGACAACAAAACACCATCTGATAATCTTAAATTCATTTTACGCCTTTTTGCTGCATTAGAATCCAGCTTACAGCTCCAATTCAAACTAGACGATCTTTGTTGACTTCTGGACGCGGCAACACCACGAGAAAACACTTCAGATTTGCTACGTTTCAATTCCCGATTCATTGGACGAGCTGATAGCATTGCATCTTCTACATGACCGACAATACTAGTTGTATTATTCATCCAACTATCACTTCCTTCATATTCCTTTTGAGCATCGCTCAATTCGTCATCGGACATATTATAATCACGACCATCACGTAACAAGTCGTTGTTCAAATACACTTCGTTTTTATTATCCATTGCCACTAGGTCTTCATATGTCATAAGTTTTGGGAAAATATCCAACATTGAAATGCCATCAAGGATATCATGTGGAAGATCTTCAAAAATTGCATCTTTAATTTCGGGTGGCAACAAATCAGCATTATTCTGCGGCTCATCTTCATTTGTTTCATCCGCACTACTTATGCCATTAACTGCTTCAAGTAGCTGTTTAACCGATCTTTCTTGTCGCAAAATACATTCGTAATCCTCACCATTAGCCAAACTTGTGTGCCACTTTGATATTTGCGTTAGGCCACGTTGAACCATATTCATACTATTCGAATGATCAACTGTAAAATTTCGTCCAGTATCTAAAGACAAATTCGGATTATTGTTCTCAATTGATGTGCGCACTGTGTACTCGACAATTTTCCATGGTTCCTTTGACGACCAATACAATCTGGTACAATGAAAATCGGCTGGTACAATAACATCATTTAAATCCGATAATGAAGAAACAAATTTCCCCAGACGCTTTACTTGCAATGCACCAATGACAAATTGCACTCGACTTGGATCGATGGACTTTCTCTTTTTACGATCCAATTCCACATAAACGGGACGAAGAACTTCGAAATTCTTTTCGACAGCGCATTTTTTCTTATATGCATCACTTAGATGCTGAGGGCAGTATACCGTTTTATCAACCATGAACGCACATCCTGATGATCTAGCACATATATAATGATAATGTTCACCACACGTTTTAACATTACAGCCGACTGTAGCGCCTTTGGAACCACATTTACTACATTTGATTAGACGTCCCCTCGATATAGCACTGTGGACATTCTGCAATGACCCATCGATTTCTTCAAACACCTCAGCTGACCACATCGCACAATTTGTGTGCACCCAGCAATTTTGTCCGCAATACAATAAACGTGACTCATCCAATGAGACGCCTTCGCCAACACCTTTACAAAAGAGACAAATTCGCGTGTCCTGAATGTCAGTGGGTGCATAGAAATAATCGTCAATATCATCGGGAACATCAATCATTGGTACTTGTTGGTCACATTCAACGTTCGATGAATTCTGTTGGAAATTACATGAATCATACATGTCCTCTTCCAGAGCATCCGTACAAGCCTTTGTTTCGTTTTGAAACCATGGAAATGTTTCACTCAGAATCTCTTTGTAGGTTATTGTCAGATCATCGCAAGCAGCGGCTGTTGTGATCAGATTCATATCATAATTGAAATCGGCCAGTGAGTAATACTCGTTAGCACTGATTTTTTGCTTGATTTCAAGGAGACTCGGTGGAGCCGTTGAGGACAATTGTATTTTTTGCCCAGCACCGCAAAAACATTTAGCGGTAACCGTTGGATCATCAAATTGCATGTCAGATTCTGTGTCCATTGTCTCACCATCTTGGGATTCATCTTCGATTCGTTCATTTTTCTCAAATTGAAGATTTCGATTCGATTGAATCGGTTGACATATACAAGAACCGGGTTTTTTACGAGGACTTAGCTTCAACAATGCACATGCCTGACGACTTTTACTCAACAATCTTACAACACTTAATAGACCGGATTTAAATTCAGCTGCAACAGCATCACGCCATGTATCAGCAGTCGAGTTGGTTTTAGCACACTTCTTACAAATGAATTCGATGTTCTCTGGGAGAACACTCAGCATATTGTATTGTTCATCAGTCAATCCTTCACATTTTGCATGCACCCATTGTCTGCAGTCACCGCATTCCATCATTTTGATATTGAAATCATTGTCTTCGTAACATTTTTGGCACAATGGACAGAAATTGCCTTTCTGTCTGAGCTTAAAACACGACGAGCACATTGGCAAATTGCCCACGAATTTTGATACGTTTGTTGTGCCACAACTTTTACATTTCAAGCAATTAGCACAAATCAATGGACGATCGGCGCCAAGTAATCGCTTACTCGTACCAAGACACGTTGAGTGATAGTTCTTTTGACATTTTTGACATTTCACTTTTGAACCGGATGCCATATTACATGTGTAACATACTGTGCACCGGGGACATAACCAATTTAAACGATTGTTTAATGATTGCGTTTGATTTATACCGGTTAATGTACTATCCGCAATGCTGAGATTCGTGTCATCCAATGAGTGCTTTAAATTGTATTCATCTTCGACGCAATATTGATGATATGGTTCACAACAACACACACAAAATATTAACGTATCCTGTCCGGCACTGCCGCATAAAAAGCACAAAGCTCTAAGTGGCACATCTTCAGATACAATAAGTCCGAAACCGGTTTGACTAACTTCAGCTGGATCATAATTTTCCCAAAAATCAATCGAAATCGTTGGTGGTGCTGCTGGAACTGTTCTCAATGCTTGCCGACTAAATGAATTGAGTTTCTTGTTTGTAGTTCCAATTATTATGTTGGATAGCAGCGCTGGACGCGTTAGTTTTCTGGTCATTGGCTTTAGAGATTCTTCTTTCTTTAACATAGCCGTATCAGCAATTACGGCCACTTGATCAATTGCTGTATTTTCAGCACGTGATATTGTAGGCAAGAGAGCAGGAAGTGATGATGATTCATCATTCATCGAAGATTTCATTTCATCGGAATGTTGAACACTTTCCTCTTCCTGATCACGTACAGGTGTTGCTGGAGGACTTAAAGATGAACTGCCAGTACAATCAGTACAAGGAGACTGGGTATCCTGACGCATTTTTTCCTTCTGTTTAGCAATGGCAGTCTGTACAAATTCTTTTTCTTTTTCCGGTTCCAATTCATTTTCCAATCTAGGTGGTGTGTCCATACTTTCCAATGCAGTTTCCTCGTCAATTGGAAATGTAGCTATTGGTTGCCCTAACACAATAGATGCACTACGACAAACATGCTTGACACGGGGTCCTTTCAGATCAATACGTTGCCGTTTGACAGGCTCAGTGGTTGTGGTGACAACCGGAACAACAGCCGCAGGAATAGGTACATCGATTTTCTCTTTTTTCCTTACTCTTAGCCTACTGGTTTCTTCAGCCTCTTTGTTTAATTTCGATGAACTCATCACAGTGTCGGTGGCAATCGATTGTGGCTTAGGATTCTTTTGCTTTGGACTATCGGAAGTTGTTGTTGTGCCACTTGAACTACTGACCATAATCACAGGTTTTTCAGCTATTGTTGGTTTCATCAATGGTGAGCTACCAAATGTTGAATTATTCTCAACCAATGCATTTGACAAAGATAACTTCGATTTAAATTCACTATCGCCACATGGTTCTTGAGGCCAAGATAGCATTCGTGTGCTGCCTGTTGATAGAGACGAAAAGATGTTTATTGAGCTGCTCTCATTTTTGTGTATGCTAAAGGGTGATAGCATAGCTTTGTGATTTATTGTTTCAGAGTCTCGCATATTTGATGGAAGTGTTGCAATTAATTTTGATCGCAAACCGGATGGAACTTGAAATGCTTTAATGCATTTCTTCAACCAACACGCATGACATCGTTTCGGATGATTTCCTTTATGCATTGGTGATATGATACACGTACCTAGGATTGATTTAGTTATTTCACGATTTCACGAAAACTAACATGTCATTATTCTTACCATCATTTTTATGGCATTGTAACACATTCGATCCAGTAGAAGCTTCCAATTTCTTAATGGTTTTCGATATGAATTTACGGCAAGCTCCACACGAATTTATTCCGAACTTTCGAGACTGGTGTAGAGGTTTATATGTTGATAATGTACCGCACACTCCGCATAACGTTGAAGATACCGAAGCTGAAATTGAAAGGAATTGATTGTGAAATTTCTTTCCATTCATTGCAATAATCAGAAGACATACTCATCGATGTGCTCAAAGATGATCCATTTGAATTAATACTGTTGAGATTCAAGGAAAATGGTCCATCAGTTGTCGTTTGCGATGTGGAACTCAATGTTGACGAAAACTGAAGTCTTGGTTCACGAAGAATCAATTTGGAAGCTGATATAACAGATGATGCAAGAGGTCTAGCCGCAAACGGATTAAAATTGGTAGGTTCTGATACTTTATCGGAAGAATCCAAATCCGATCCATCATCTACAAAGTAAAAATGTAATGAAAATCTAGCTTATGTCTTTACGAGAGCTAGGCAAGCTGTGTTAAGAACTACATAGTGTGTAGAGATATAGAAGTGATTACATGGGAATGGGAAAGTGGAAATTTACATTTCATAAAACAGGGAAAATGTAAGCCACTGTAGCAGTCCTAAAGATTTGATAAAAATAAGATGTGAAGCTTTAGAGTCATTTTGTGCACACGAACGTCGTCTGAGCTGTAGTAGAGCATTGTTTACATTCCTAACGGAATAAGGGTGCAACTTTGTAATCATGTCTTCGACATCGTAGAGACCTCACAACCACTTATCTTATAACCATCGACGGTTATAACGGTTCTATGGACACAATTGTTTTTAAAATTAAGATGCTAAGGCGCAATAATTTCAACACTTCACACTGGTACTTTTGGGGCCTAACGTTGGGTATGTATGAGTTTTAACGTGCGACATGTATATTATACATGTAACTCAAATAATATACATGTCGCATGTTAAAACTCATACATACCCAACGTAAAGCCCCAAAAATGACAGTTTAATCACGTTTTTTTCCGTGCCGGGCGTAAGTACTTTTTTCATTGTATGTTCATTGTTAATTCCTATGTGTCGGTCAGGTAGGCGAAAAGCCCGTTGACTTTGTATTCGTTTTTTTTTCATTTTCTTTGGCAAAATTACTAATCCGAGTCATAGCTTCAGTTGTCATAAAATACTTAATTCTATCTTCCCTAGTGCCAGATAGTATATCTTGCACTGGAAGTTTTCCCGATAACCTTATACACAGTGGCTCAGTGGTGAACGTACTGGCCTTCCACCAAGAAATTCTGGGTTCGATTCCCGGCAGAAACAAATTTCAGAATTTTTCTATAAAATATAGCAAATATTTCACGTCCTAAAGTTCACTCAAGCTT